>CAUYRT010008204.1:0-11351 GCA_963574885.1 Lepilemur ruficaudatus
TCCGGGCACGGTGGCGCATGCCTGTAGCCCCAGATACTTGGGAGGCTGAGGCAGGAGGATCGCTTGAGCCCAGGAGTTTGAGGTTGCTGTGAGCTAGGCTGACGCCACGGCACTCACTCTAGCCTGGGCAACAGAGTGAGAGTCTGTCTCAAAAATAAAAAAAAGAAATTCTGTTCTGTCGTTTTGCATACAAAAGTGAATGACTTGAAGTGCATGCGTATGACATCATCACAAATACAAATTTGCTTCTATTAAGTCATCAATTTCAGTAATAAGGATGTCTTTGTTACAATACAGCTCGACTCTATTCATATTTTGGGAAAAATTTATCCTTATAAGTTAGGAATTTCCATAATTAGTTGCAGCTCAAAGATCAATTAAACAAAAATCCATACTGTTTTAGAATGGGCTATAGTTTTCTATAATTAATGACATGTCTCTAAATTCCATATGGGCCCTTAGATTAGCCCTTCAAAACAGTCTTAACTGTCTCTCTTTTGTCTTAATCGAGAATGTTATGTTTTTAAACATCAGGTATATACTTAGGATAGCATTTGTATTTTATCCTAATCTTTTATTTTTCCCTAGGTAAAAGTTGTATCAATAATGCTTTTCTTGTCCAGTAAAATTCACATTCTTCTGGGACTGCTTTTTAGAAAATGTTATTTTAAATGATGTTGAGAACCTACACGATTTTTGCTGATCATAAATGATTGCTGTCCGATGTAATTCCTAAGCATTTGAATGTAATAGTCAATTGTGGTAAATTGCATATAAGAAAAGGTGCTTTCTAAAAGATGTCAAAGAATATATATTCCTAAGGTACGGAGAGCTCATTCTAAGCTCTACTTACATTTTTTTGAGACTAAGGCACAGTGTAATTTAAGAGACTCAGACACGTTTATTCAACTTTTATAAGAACGTGTATCTGTAGAAACGTCTGAAGTCTGATTCTGCTTTAGTGGAAGTTCCAACAAACTCTTTGTACTCTTTATAAAAATATCTCAAATGCTGCAGGTATGGTTGTCAGATGCTTGTTAAAGCCCAACAAAAACTTAAGAGGCAGTAAGCTCTGTTTTGTGTCTTGCATCCTATGTAGCTTGCTTTGGGTTCAAAATGGGCGTGGCTTGCAAACCAAGAAAGAAAAAGACCTCAGCTTGTGCAGATTGCACACACCTGGTCTATTATCGGAACTCAAAATGATAATGAACATGTTAGGTTTAAGGTTATGTGTCTGAAAGAATCCCTTAGACAAGTTTCTTATGGTATAACGGTATCTAATTCTCCCTAAGTACTCCTAAGTGATATCAAACTGTATCTGGTAAAAGTCAAAGACTTTATTTACTAAAGTTGTTAAATGTCTTTTAATTTTGAGCTGTTCTTCCTACTCTAACCCGCTGGAAAAGACTCGTATAGGTACAGAAAAAGTTTAAAGATGGGTGTATAAATCTGCAGGGTTATTGCAACATTTGCATTGTGTAGATTTTTTTTTAAAGTCAGTTTTATTAGAGTACTTAACGTAGGTGATATTTCTCACACCTATTCGTAGGAGAGGACTTGTTGCCACATCAGGTGGTAAAACAGGTCAGGGCGAGGAACGTGGTTAAGATTTTCCCCATTAATTCCTTCCCCGCCAATGTCCGGGACACCATCCTGCCAATCAAACCCCATTCACCCTTCAGTGCTCAGTTCAAACGCCGTCTCTTTCCTCCCGTCCAAAGCGACGGGTTCTTCCTTTGGGCTCCTTGTACAGTTGCTTCCCTCTTTATTATCTGCCTGGTAATAGATTTTAATTATTTCCACGGTGGAGTTTTTTTCTCCCCCTTAAGGGGACAAATCCAATTTTTACCGTGTGCTTGAAAGAGTAAAAAGTCACTGTAAATGTGTGATATATGACCAATTAGGACAGATGCTGGAACTCGGGGAGTCTGACGCCCTTTCTCTTCTCTTTTGCAGCTTGGCATTTTCTCCGTGCAGAGGGAATGTGAAGCTGGGTCAGACCTTTCTCCCCAAGTCATAGCAACCGCTGCTCAGAACTCTGCCACAGCGCATATCCCGTTGCATCTCAGGTCCCCTCTTTCTGTCCTCCCCACGAGGCCCAACTGAGGTTCCGTTCTCTGCTTTTCCGGCGCCTCACATTTTCTCATCTTCAAATTTTGCTCACGGCATTTTTTTCAACGTGCCATAAAATAAGCAACGTAAAGATGCGTATTGCCTAAATGGGGGAAATTTATGATCTGTTATTAAGGTATTAATTTGGCCCGGGGAAACCCCACGGTTTCCCTATATTTGAATAATAAGAACATTAATCAATGACGGTTGAGCACTTGCCGTATGTTATCCGTGGTGCGGAGAGATTTAGGTGCAGCATCTCATTTAATCTACTTTACAGCATTTTGAGTTCAGCCTGGTTATTAATCTAATTTTGCAGTGCAGGGAAAGAGACTCATGAGCGCACAGCGGTGGGCGCCGAAGCCTGGAGCTCAACCCAGCGCTGGCAGCCGCGGGTTCTCACTGGGCCTGGAATTTCATAACCAAGATACGCAGAAGCTCCTGCGTGCTGCCAAATTGCCGCCTTCACCAGTAACCTGTTCTGCTTGGACACCTGGAAACCTGAACTCCTGGAGTCCCTTTCTGTGCAACTGAGTAATTAGAATTTGATAGCGAGAGCTCTGGGCTGGGATATGGGCTCCCGACATTTCCGTAGCCTCCGATGTGCTGTGCTGGAAAAGCAATGCAGGTAAATTGATACCCAAGATGGGCTGAGGTTTCCAGTGAAAACTGAATATCTGAAAGCAGTTTCCCCCTTTGCTTTTGCTTATCTTTTTTTTATATATATAATTTAAAGGCTCATTTAATTCTAATTTTAAACTGGTTTTATTTTCTCCTACATGATGGAAGCAGGAAAGGAGAACAATTTGATGGGAGCGAGTTTTTCATTTGGATATACAAAAATGGAAATAGAACATACATACTCCACTCTAATATGCATGATCTATAAATAGTGAAAAAAAATCTAATCTTGTTGCTATAGTAACTAGGAATTTCCTTCAATATCTCTGTTTCTTTTTTTTCCACACTGGATTAGGATGCAAAGGAGACTTTTCTAGTGTTTCCGTACCCCAAAGGTTTTCTCTCCCATTCTCCAATATTTCCACCTTACACAGCTCCACTCAGAAGGCCCGTGGGATGTCAGGCACTGCTGTGGAGTAGGGGGACTTATTCGATGCGTTGTGGACTGTATGGTCGTGTGTGGACCATGCACAGCGTAACACACCTACCCTGGAGGCAGTAAGATCAAGACAGAGGAAAGCGTCACCCGGTGGGGGGCACTGATACATTGTTTCTACCTGGTCACAGTCAGAGGGCAATGGAAACAATATACGATATGGAAACAATACACAATATACATTGTAACGACTTCCTCATCGCTGTAGAACATGCAGAGTATGAATCTCAACATGCAGCCTGGAGTCACGGCAGGCGCTCCCTCAGGGGGTATCCTGGACTGAATGCTTGTGTCCCCCCCAAACTCATAGGTTAAAATCTAACCTGCAGGGTGATGTTGTCAGGAACCGGGGCTTTGCGGGTGTGATGAGCTCACCGGGGTGCAGCCCTGCGGTTGGGACTGTGCCCTGATAAAGGGGACTCCGGACAGCCGGACTCCGTGAGTTTACAAGGGGAAGACCAGAGTCTGCAACCTGGACGTCCGTGCCGATGCCTGATCTCAGACTTCAGCCTCCAGCATTGTGAGAAGTGGACGTGATGTTTAAGCCACCCAATCTACGGTATTCTGTTATGGGAGCATGAGCCGACTAAAACAGGGAGATATTTTGGTACAAAGGGGCCTTCCCAGAGCCCGCAGGTCTTGCTGGCTGAGTCTGAGGCTTCAGAACAAGGGTGGGTAGGCAGGGGACAAGAGCCGCCCAGGACAGCCTGTGGCGGGGACCCTGTGAGCCACACCAGACCCCCCGTGGACACCCCCTCTGTAGCTGACCCTGGCTCGGGGTCTCCTTGGGCATGGCTGTCTGTCACACAGTCCCTGGAACACTTAAAAATAAAGCCTTGCTCATGTCTCCTTTAGAACACAACATACAACTCCATCAGGAAGATGGGAAAGTCGCCCCACATACTTATTTTGTGGAAGATAAAGTTTAAAAGTACATTTTATTCTTAGTAAAAAAAGAAGGGAACCTCTCTGACCTTTTGTGCGAAAAGGCAATCTACAAATCTCAGTTGCTTTTTCTTTAATCCCACACAGACTTAAATTCCTAGTTCCTGATAAAATTTTCTATTTCTAGTGATTTCAGTGAAAAACTCCATTTGAAACTATTAACCTTGCCAGAAATAGGTATTTTAAAGGCATGACAGAGCAGGTATCCTAAAAAAAAGGTAATGTGTATTGATTAAAAAATCATTTCAAAGCTTTTTGCCACCCTCTTTATTTGCAATTTTATGGCTATAGTGATATATGTGAGATAGAAAATATGCCTGAGAAATTTAATCTCCAAAGGAAATAATCGTATTTCTTATAAGAAAAGGACAATAAAGTTTTGATGGTTTTTCTTTCTAATTTTGACTTTCTTCTGTAAATACATTTCTTCTAACGAATGATTCCTTCCAATTAATAAAGCAAACAACATATGTTAATTATGTAAGTAAAATAGAGATTTTTTTTTTTTTGAGACAAGGTCTCACTCTCTTGCCTGGGCTGGAGTGCCATGATGTCATCGCAGCTCACAGCAGCCTCAAACTCTTGGGCTCAAACAATCCTCCTGCCTCAGCCTCCCGAGTAGGTGGAAATATTGTCTGGGGCTGCCACACCACACTCAGCTAATTTTTCTATTTTTTGTAGAGACCGGATCTCGCTCTTGCTCAGGCTGGTCTCGAACTCCTGAGCTCAAACGATGCTCCTGCCTCGGCCTCCCAGAGTGCGGGGATTACAGGCGTGAGCCATGCATGGCAACCGGCCTCAAATAGAGCTATTTTACATAACACGGTTATACACAAAAACACTCAAGTTTCTGCCTTTTTTTTTTTAATCACGTGGATGATTTTTTTTTCCTTAACATTTCTGAAACCCTCAGTAAGTAGAGATTAAAACTGAGATGACAGTATCCAGGAGAGAGATTAGTGTACGAGAGAGAGAGACAGAGAGAAAGAGAGAGAGAGAGAGAGAGAGAGACAGAGGGAGGGAGAGAGAGAGAGAGAGAGAGAGAGAGACAGAGGGAGAGAGAGAGAGAGAGAGAGAGACAGAGGGAGGGAGAGAGAGAAAGAGAGAGACAGAGGGAGGGAGAGAGAGAGAAAGAGAGAGAGAGAGACAGAGAGACAGAGAGAGAGAGACAGAGAACACATGAGTGCAGGTGACGTTTGCCCTTTACAGACATTGAAAGTACCCTGGTCCTGGTTTATAGAAACTGTGAATGGGACCAGGGCGGTGGCGAGAGACGTCTTAGAAGGCACTGAGCTGCTTGCTCTTGGGACTCAAAGGATGCTAAAGTATCTCCTGAACATCGACATCTCTCAACCGTAAACCCAGGTCCGGCCACTGGAGTAACATACGTGTGCATTTGAGAGTCTTGCATTTTCCAAGTGCAAACTTTTTAGGGAAATGTAAGTTCAAAAAACTAAGATTGATTTGTCCTATTCCGTTTGCTCCATGAAAGAAGGAAGTTGATAAACGGTGTGGTTTTGTGTGTTCTTTTGTCTGAGACAAAGGAGAGAAACGGAAAGACGATGTTCACCTGTTGGTCTCCCGATGGAATTGCCGTGCAGGTAGCTGGATACGGAAGGTCAGAAAAGGAGTCACAGGTGCTGGGTTGTCAGCAGGTTGACGGCATTTAGGACCATGGAAGGACAGAGACCATCAAAGGCCTGAGTGTAAGCAGGGAGAGAACAGCTCTGCAGGAGAACATCTGGACAACACAGAGATTTAGAGATCAGAGAGGGAAGACTCCAGCGAGGTGAACTCAAATGCAACAAGCCGGCTTGCAGGAAAATCCAAAAAGTTGTGAGGAAAACACTGAAATGAAAACCGTAAGGAATAGATAGATATTTAACATGTGATAAGTAGGAGGTTACTTACGTTGACCAAATTAATAAAAAAAAAAAAGCAGCTTCATGGAAAGACAAGAATTTTATTCACACAAAGGGGAAACCTAACACATCAGTGGGTCTTTGCAATCTATTTGTGATCGAAACCTGGATACAAAATTTCCACCTGAGATTTTCTTTTTACCATAAAGTATGTGGCGTTCTCAATGAATAAAAGAATCTTAAATGGAATTTCTAGCGTTAACTGTGTCATGTTATGTTGTAAGGGTTTTCATTTCTAATTTGCGCCAAATCAGGCAAGTATCTAAAAGTCAAAAATTATGTTTTTATTCATTTCTTTGTGTTGCCCCTGCACTTTATTTGACAAAACAGGAGTCAAATAACAGTATGCCAAATACATCATGCAACTGGTACATTTAAGTTTAAAACAAGAAAATCAAATATTAAAGCTATTTGCATAATTAAACTAAGCTAATTTTTTACTCGTGATTATGAAGTTATCTATTTTAAATATATGGGGAAATTTAATTTCATAATTTTCCACGTGTATCAAATTCTTGATTCAGACTTCAGATATTAAGCCTAATGGACACTTTTTGGTGGGAGATATTCTAGCACTTAGGTAGGTAGGAAGCCTCCCGTTCTGTGGCTTGTTTCTGAACAGGTTAACGGATGTTTTATGTATGGGAAAGTTACTTTTGTGTTATTTGTTTCGCCGATTTCAGATAAAGAGTTTGGAGAGTTTAGGTTTGTTCCTTGGCCTGAATTTATCTATTTAAATTCCTAATGCCAAATATAGGCACTTATAAATATTAACATTTCTCAGAAATTCAGAGTAGGAGGTCTGTGCTAGAGCTCACCTGGCTGCCTCCCACCTGGACACTTGGATGATCTCTGGCAGGGAGCAGCTCCAGATACGGGCCTTGTTCTTTCCACTTCTTTGTGCTCCTTGCTCTGCTTTCAGTAAATTTTAACTTCTTAGAAAATTCTTAACAATCTCACGCTGGCCATTTCAACGCTTTAACTCTATCAGCTGCTCAGGTAGGGACGATCTTCAGAGAGGTTGGAGTGAGGAGCTTCTTTTCTTCCCACGGAGATTTTGGCGGGAACTGTTCATTTCCAGCTTACAAATCACGTCCGGATTCGGGGTGCCGGAAGGTGTCAAAGTCGACAGGCACGGGGCACCCTCCCAGCCCCCGTCTTTGCAAAGGCCGGGAGGACCCAAGCCCCAGACGTGCTGCAGTCAGAGCTCTGTGGTCGCCAGTTCAGAGAACGGCTGGACCTTCGGGGACATCCAGCAAGGACTGAGCTTCAGTCACCTAACTAGACACAGAGGGTTAAAGGAGAGATTGCGTTTCACACTCCGAATATCCTGGTTTTCGACAGCCTTCCCGGCCTGATCAAGGAAATTGTCTGTGCAATCAGAGAAAGTGGATGCAGGTTTGAGTATCTTTCTCTTCGGGCCACACGCTGTGTCGGAACAAACGCTCTGATTTCGTGTAAATACGTGATTTAATGGGCTTTATTTTACTCTGTATCATAAACAGAAAGAAATGCAGGAGGCAAAGGGATAAAAAGAAACTCGAGACAGCAGCAGGTCAAGGGCACAGTACGAATCAACACCCACGCGAGACTTTGCTCATTGCTTTTGAATAAACAGCCGATGCGGATGGCAAGCCCGAGTCGGAGAAACTCCTGGCTGCTGTTCGGAAGAGGAACCTGTAAACAAGGCAGCTTCATCTTACAAAAAAATGACATATTTAAATGACTGCATTTGTGCAAATGTCTGTCGAAGGAAAGACAGAAAAAAATATTCTGAAAAGAATATCTAATAGAAAGATAAACTCCAAGAACGTTATTTCTTGCCAGGTAGTGACTATTTTCTTAATGTTTCATATATTTAACAGAATATTTGGCACTCGAAGATTTTTATGTCTGCCTCTAGAGATAGTCATCGATCCATCAGGATAACCCGTGGGCATCCTGCTTCCTACTTTGACCCTCACACTCCATAAAGGAGAACTTTTATAGATTACTTGAAATCGTCTGGGGGAAAAAAAGAAGAAAGGATGAGAAACAGGGAGACACAGTACAGACTAGTTAAGAACATCAAGACTTGGACTTACAGGTGTTTGGGTTTAGACCTTTCTTCTGGTGTTTAACCTTCATATCAAAAACGTACTGGTACCTTTTTAGTCTGATATAAATTTTAAATGCATCAGCAAGTTACAATAATAGCACAGGGAAATTATCTATCCTTCACCCAGACTCAGAGTCACTCCTGTGCTTTTTTTCTTTCCCTTCCCTCTCCCTGTCTCCACACACAGACATACATGCTCACACACGCACACGCAGTCACGCACACGTATGTACACGCACATTCACGTTTTCTGAACCATTTGCGAGGAGGGTGGAGACATCATATCCTCTCTACTGGAGTTCTTTAGCGTGCATTTCCTAAGAACAAGGGCATCATTTTCTGTAACCGCAGAACCACTATCAAAACAAGGACATTCAGCAATGGCACGGCGCCGTTACCTGTGTGCATTCACCTGTGGTCAGCTACCTCGGCTGCATCTTCCGTAGTTATGTCCCAAACCCTCATCTGCACCCCAAGGCCCAGGTTCCAAAAGGCCACTTCTTTTTTAGTCTCTTTTTACCTAAAAACATTCTGAGCTTCCATTGTGCTTGTCATTTTTTTTATGATGACATTTTTGAGGATTATAGATAATTATTTTGTAGGATGTGCTTCAACCTATATATGTCTGAAGTTCCCTCAGCTGCAGAGAGACATGACACATTTTTGGGCAAGAAACCGCTGAAGTAGTGTTAAGTCTTCTATTTTTTTCTTTTTTATTTCAGCATATTATGGGGGTACAAATGTTTAAACCTCCCATAGGGAGGCACACGATGCCCCTTTGTCTTCCTATTGGTGACATTAGCTTTGACGTCTTAGTTAAGGTGGCATAAATGTAATACAAAGTGACAACTTTCCCCCTTCAATTAACGAGTAATTTTGGAAAGATAATTTGAGATGATGTAAATCAGCGGCCCCCAACCTTTTTGGCACCAGGGACCGGTTTCACTTTCATGGAAGACAATTTCTCCACGGCCGTGGGGGGTGGGGAGGGCAGGCGGAGCTCAGGGGGTGATGCTGAGATGGGGAGCAGCCGTAAGTACAGGCGAAGCTTCGCTGGCTCACCTGCTGTGCCCCTCCTCTCCCAGGGTTCACGGAAGACAATTTCCCATGGGGGTGGGGGTGGTGGGATGAGCTCTACTGCCCAGCCCTAACAGGCAGCCCACGATATAATCCATATTCCTTTTTTTTTTTTTTACATAAGTAAATAATTTAGTATTTTAAAAAGATCGTAGCTGATGTCACTTGAGCAAAGGTAAACTTTTTTTTTTTCATATTCTTGAATATTTCATGCAAACGTGAAAAGAATGGGCATTTTCCTGTGGTTGGGTGGAGTGTTCTGAGACCGGCAGTCAGGTATAGTTACTTGATGGTGCGGTTCGGGTCTTCTGCATTCTCGCTGATTGCACGTCTCATTGTTAAGTCATTTGTCGAAAGAGAAACGTCGGCGTCTCTAACACTCATCGGGGATTTCTCTGTTTTTCTTTCGGTTCCTCCAGTTTCTGCCTCGGGTATTTGGAAGCTCTGTTGCTAGGCGACACAGATTTAGGGTTACTGTGACTTCTTAGAGAATCGACCCCTTTCTTATTACAGTTGACCCTTGAACAGCGTGAGTTTGAGCATCACGGGTTCACTTGCATGCGGGTTTTTTTCAATAAAAGGTATTCTGGGTGCACCTGCTTCTCCTGCCTCTCCTTCCTCGTCCTCCTCCTCTTCCTCCTCCGCCACGCCTGACACGGCGCGACCAAGCCTCCTCTCCTCCTCCTCCTAAGCTTACTCAACGCGAAGAAGACGAGGATGAATGTATTTATGATGATCCTCTTCCTCTTAATAACTAGTGAATATATTTTCTCTTCCTTGTGATTTTCTTAGCAGCATTTTCTTTTCTGTAGCTTACTGTATTGTAGGGGTCCAGTATATAATACACAGAATGTACAAAATGCATTTTAATTGTCTACGCCATCGGTAAGGCTCTTTGCTGTTAAATTTTGGGGAAGTCCAAAGTTGTACACGGCTTTTTGACAGTGCAGGGCTTGGTTCTCCTAACCTTCACGCTGTTCAATGGCCTGCGTTACACAGGCAAGTCCCCGTCGTGAGATGGTTCTACTGCGACTTCGGGATGGTGCAGAAGAGACACTCATTCAGTAGAAAGGGTGCTTGAGGTTTTTCATGTGGATCTTTCCCTGCGTAGCAGCAGGCGGTACGACATTCTCTCCCTGTGCAGTGAGCGTTGTGATCGCGGCACTAAACAACGGAAGCTCTGCAGTGAGCTGCGTCGCCTGCATCTCGGGTACTGTGTTTTGAGTTTTTGCTCCCACTGCGTCTACACAACACCCGTCTGTATACAGCACTCAGCACTTTAGCATGTAATGGGCTGCGTGTTACGTGACTCGGTCCCTACTGCAGGCTCGTGGAGGCGTTCCCAGCACGTTAAGGCTCAGCTAGGCTGAGCTACGATGTTCCGTAGTGTATTAAATTGTTAGTGTATTAAATGCATTTTCCACTCGTGATGTTTCCAACTTGCGATGGGTTTACTGGCACATACCCCATTGCATTAATAAGTAGAGCTGTATTTGTAATTCCCACTCTGTTCCTGGTAATATACCTTGCTCTGACGCCTGCTTTGTCTGATGAGCACGTAGTTACCCTACCTTTCTTCTGGCTGGTGTATACATTTTGTATTTTTTTTACATCCTTTTACTTTTACTCTATCTCTTTATATTTAAAGTTGATTTTTTTGTATGCAGCAAAATATCCGGTCTTTTTTTTTTTTGTCTAACCAGACATAGTCTATTTTTTATTGGGTCACATTTAATATGATTGTTACTATATTTGTATTAAAATCTACCATCTCACTGCTTGTTTTCATTTTATATCTTTTCTTCGCTTCTTTTTTTCCCATTTTTTTCTGCCTTATCTTACGTTAGTTAGGCATTTGTTATGATTCCATTTTATCTTCATGACTGATCTGTTACTGGTAAGTCTTTAGATTTGCTTCCACCAGAGCCTGTAGGGGAGCTAGTTTACGTCTCGGATTAATCAGACGCTGCCTGACTATCGTCAGGACTTTGCGACGCTGTATTCCCAACCCCTCCCTTCCATTATCTGTAATATTTTCTCATACTTTCCACTGTTACATATGCTATGAAAACAGAGGCTA
>CAUYRT010008205.1:0-70129 GCA_963574885.1 Lepilemur ruficaudatus
GACAGAGTAGATTTTTGAATGTAACAAGATAAGTCAACTTGAGTGGTAATATATTTTGGGAAATCAGCTCACTACAAATTGTGACTGTAAACATTGTACTGTAAATGCTTTATAGTTTTCCCCCAATAAAAAAAAAAAAAACTGTTATCAACCTGTCTTACAGTGTACACTCGTGATACAGTCCACCGTGCACATCTCAAGTGTTATAACTTGATTGAATTATGGTTATGATCGAATTGTGCTTATTATTAAAGGGGCTTGAGTGTGGTTCATCTTTGTCTTTAGAAGCTCAGGAGGAAATCCGTAAGTTGAACAAACTTGATTTCAGAATATTCATTCACTATGGGTTAGGAGGCTAATCACTTTGGGATTTTCCAGGACTCATTCTCCTGTCTCTGTGGTCCATCCTCATCTTACGGCCAGTTTGACCCTTGACACCTCTGTGAAAGAGAAGGAAAAGAAGAAGAGGGGAAAATTCCATATGATGGGGTTTTAGATGTTGATTTCTGAGGGCTGTACTGTGAGTCACTGAAATCATTGGATCAAGTCTTGAAGATCCAACCACAGAGTGTTGGGTCTGTGTGGTTGGGCCTGACCATAGTACAAAAAAACAGCCTCTTTCATTGAAGAAGAAGGGAGAGGACTCTGGGTTCCTCAATGAAGTGTCCACATATATTAGCTCCTGTGTCAAGCTGTGGCATTTGCCATTTCCTGTCTCCAACCTAGCAGGGCTCCCTGCATATTTCGGTCAAAAAGCAAGGTTCATGGACTCTTTTTGGAAAGATCTTGCTCTTTTTGAATTTTAACATTGGAAGAAATTATGAACAATAAATAACTATTCAAATTCTCTCACTTTTGAACTAAGTCAAGCAGCTTGAGCAAGTACGAATATGTGAGAATAAAGATACTTCCTTCTGCTGCCTGGAAGGAGAAAAGGATCATTTTATTTAAAATCTATCTATTGAGATGCATGTTGCTGGTATCTAATCAAGCTCTGAATTTGAGCTCAATTAGAGCTTTGATAAAAGAAAGGGGGAAGGAAACTTGAAAGAATGCTCTCCCATTCATGAAGGGCCTGTGTGTTTTTAGTTTCCAAATAAATAGAATAATGGGACCATGCATTTTCCATCCAAGCATTTTCCATCCTGAGAATAATTCCCTTCCTGGCTTCTCAATGAATAATACATTATTTCTGAAACCCAAGAGGCATTCCTTTGATTTTCCTTTATGTTTAGCTTTCAGAGTGATTTTCAAGCAAGGAAATTCAAGGACTTGGAATGAATGCTTTATTAACATTTTTATTGAAGTTCAAATAGCTCTTTGGCTATTATCTCCTGATATTTGAAATATTTTTTTTTTCTCTCTAAGGAAAATCTAAGGTATTGTATTTATTAGAAAATGAAGTACCTTGGACAGTCTTCAAAGTGAACAGCAGTTTAAAACCAATACACATTTGAGTTGTAGAACAAAGAGCTTTATGGGGGTACTTTCCTCCTTTATTTTCATTTCCCTGCTGAAAAGTTTCAAAAAAGAAAGCTCACATCCAAAAGTGGGCTGTTTGGAGACTAAATCTCATTTGTTTACATTTTGCGACTCTCATTCCTTGAAGCTGGTCCAAACCCATGACCCCAGTCCAAGCCTGCATCCACCAAGGCCAGCGCCATTTACATCTAAGATTCAAAGGTACTTCTGGGGTCACCTCTGTTCCCGCTCTGCTTGTTACGTAGCTTGGTTGTATGTATAGGGCCTGTTAGTTGTGGCACAAGGCGTATGACGGTGCCCACCACTCCTGTTGGCTCATGTTCTTTCAGTGGGAGATCCCCAGCAGATCCTGGGGTAGGCTTTGATGCCATTTCATAACCTCCCTTTTTCCTGGCATCTAAATGATGAGTAATTTCAGGGACTAAATAAAATGGAATTAAGAATCTGTATTTCTGTTTCTCTTACAGTAAAATCTTAGCAATTCAGAATAGTTGAGAAAAGAAAGAGAACAAAGTTGATCTAAACTAGTAAAACATCTAAAGCCTGAAATTTGGTTTAAAATATTTATTAGTTTCAAGAAGTAGAGGTATAATGTAATATTAATATTTTCTGGAGCATGGACTCTCGAGCCAGCCTCTGAGAGCAAAAACTCTGGGATTTGTCTCCTACCTGCCACTTTTCAGTACCACGGGCTTGAGCAAGTTATTTAAACCTTCTGGGTCTCAGTTTCATCATCTATACAATGGGGATATTAGTTTCTATGCCATGTGACTATTATGAAGATTAAATGAATTGTTATCGGTAAAGCATATAGAAAAGCACTATATAGGTGATTATCTAATAAAATGAAAATGCACATTTTATCGTTGGAAACTGCTATTTCCAAACAGGCCATGCTATTGAGCAAGGGAATAACTATCATTATTAATACATGCTGAGTGATTATTTTCTTAGCACTCATTCAGTCCTTTCAACAGAGCTCATGAAGTAAATATAATCATCACTATTTTTCAGATGGGAAAACTGAGGTAAGAAAGTAATTTGCCTAAGTTCACCTATTTTATTAAATGACAAAGCAAGGACTTGAGCCCAGGCAACCTGAATCCAGAAACTGTGCCTTAACTAAGCATTAAAGGACATCTGTCATTAGTGCTTATCTTTTGCCTAAAAACAATTCTTCGTTATTAAAACTCATGTCTTTATAAGAGGTGACGTGTGTACCCTGAATCAGTTTTTCATGTCCCAATTGCTTATCACACTCTTTGGGTTTTCAAAATAACCATCAATGCCTCATAAATACTCAATTTTAGTAGGACTTGAAATAATGACATTTGACTATGTTAATTATCATTACAATTTTTTTTCTGATTATTTGAGAAAACGAACATTATATTTTCAATGATTGGTGGCTTCCAGTCTCAAGTGTTTTTATATTAAAACTGAAATCCTTCTGGCTGCATGTTTCATAATGATATTTTTTCCTTCTCTTGTTTTAAATCCTCGCTATCCCTGCCCTCACAGGTGCCTTTATCATCTGCTGGACTCCTGGACTGGTTTTGCTACTGTTAGACGTGTGCTGTCCACGATGTGACGTTCTGGCCTACGAGAAATTTTTCCTCCTCCTCGCGGAATTCAACTCTGCCATGAACCCCATCATTTACTCCTACCGGGACAAAGAGATGAGCGCCACCTTCAGGCAGATCCTGTGCTGCCAGCGCAGCGAGAGCCCCAGCGGCCCCACGGAAGGCTCGGACCGCTCAGCCTCCTCCCTCAACCACACCATCTTGGCTGGAGTCCACAGCAATGACCACTCTGTGGTTTAGAAAGGAGACGAAGATGAGGAGCCCGCCATCCTCCGCTGAAGGATGAACAGCCTCCCCCCACCCAACTGCCAGGGCAGGGTGGGGCGTGCGAGGAGAAAAATAAACTCATGTACTTATAAACACTAACTAACCGATGACAGTATTTGTTCCTAGACCCCACGGGACTTGATATGTATTGAAAATTAGCTTATGTGACAACCCTCATCTTGATCCCCACTCCTTCTGAAAGTAGAAAGTGGAGTTGTTGCGACGGAATTCAAGAATAGACTCTGGAGTGTCCGTTTAGATTACACTAACTAAACTTTAAAAAAAGATTTTGTGTGGTTTGGTGCAAGTCAGAAGAGAATCTGACTAGTTGAATCCACAACTTCATTTGCATACAGGCTTCCCTTTTTTTACTTAAAGGATACATTTCACTTAATAAACATGTTTATGCCTATCAGCATGTTTGTGATGGATAAGACTATGGACTGTTTATAAACTACCGTAATTCCATTTTTTTTCCTTATGTAGGAAAACTGTAAATTAGGATTATTTTGTTTAGAAAGCATGCATGTAATGTATGTATGCAGTATGCCTTACTTAAAAAGATAAAAAGAATACTAATTTTAAATCGTCTAGGAAATAGAAGAACCTAGATTCCAAAGCCAGTATTTGTTTAGGTTGTGAAGCAAACAATGTTCTAAACCCAATATTAACTTTCTGTTAAAGTGTTCTAACACGTGTAAGACAGGGAATGTAAGTTTATTACCAAAAGAATGTGTATTCCAAAAAAGTCATAGAAGATGAAGTGCAGTAATATTGTTCCCCACGTATTTAAAATACCCAGGTACATTCTAATCACCAGTACAGCAGAGGAAATTTTTTTGTAGCCTGTTTTTCTGAATTATGAAATAATACACACTCATTATAGAAAACTTGAAAAATGCAGAAATGTATAAAAAAGCAAAAAAGATTACTGATAATCATAACCCAGACGTAACCACCTTTAACATCTCGCCCCATATATGTCTATATGTATATTATATACTTTTTAACATAATTGGGATTATACTGTAAACAGTTTTATAACTAGATTTTGTTTTCATTGCAGAATTGCCACATTTTCCTATGGCATTAAAAATTTTACAAAAACATGATTTTAATGACTATATTATATTCCATTTAATGGATGCAACTCAGTTTATTTAACCATTCCCATATTGTTGACTTATTTAGGTTATTTTAAATTTTTACTATTATAAAGTTGCAAAAATTTTGTGTACATAAAACGTTGTCTGTATAATGGATTATTAAGACATATTCCCA
This sequence comes from Lepilemur ruficaudatus, assembly GCA_963574885.1. NCBI lineage: Eukaryota > Metazoa > Chordata > Mammalia > Primates > Lepilemuridae > Lepilemur > Lepilemur ruficaudatus. The sequence goes on from CAUYRT010008205.1 coordinate 4,614, forward strand.
TGAAGGATTTTTTTTTTTAAATGTGAAATGTCTGATTACACTTTTACCTTCATAAAAAGGGATTTCCTGCTTTTGCACTGCATGGGTGGCAATCGTGAGGAAAACCAGTTAAATTGCCTTTAAAAGAAATGCAGAGTGGTTACTTGAGTCAAGAGTGACTTTTTAATATAACAAGATGGTCTAGAAACAGTCAACTGTCAAAATAACAAAGGCACCCTAATATATATAGCAATTCCAAATTTTGTTTGAGGGCCCAGTTATCCAGCTATTGGTAGCCACACCTCCAATGTAGAATTGAAGAAAATGCAAAAAAATCAAACGTGCCAAGTGAATAAATTGATTTTCATTTTAAATAGCTCTTCTATAGCAAATGGGTTGAGTGTGTCAGAACATGCCTGGCCACTGTGTATTGTCCAGGAATCACCTTGATAGACTGCCTCCATATTAGGTGTTTAATACGTTGTCCGGGTAAAGTAGTAATTGCATCTGTTTGTTGTAAGAAGTAACGAGTGAAGTAACACGGTCATGAAGCAGGTTGGGGGAGGTCAGGAGAACGTCTAAGAGAAGGAAGTCCAGAAGATGAATGGCTGTCTAGGAAGGAGGAAGTCAGTGCAGGGTCAGTATTTGAGCGAAGGGCAGACTTACAAAGTCCCCACGGTGAAAGGAGTGTGGGGAACCAGTTAGGAGAAATGTGTTTGCACATACTTTATACAAAATACAGAACATTTTATATTGGAAGTCAAAGAAATGAACTTGGACTTTTGCTCATGTGCATATTTTTTGGAGGAGAGATGGATTATTTGAAATTAAAAGCATACTAATTGGACTTTAATAAATCCTTTGCAATCAGCGTTTGGCAATGTGTGGTTCTGGTCAGTGCTGTTTCTCTTGTTCCAGAGTCTTCTAGCTTACGTTGCATGGTGCTTTCTCCCGTGATCTCTTTTATTTCCTTGCTTACTTTACTTATTTTACTGCTGAACTCTGAGGTGGAGAAACCATACAGATGTCCTTCAGCCCAGAATTGCTTTTTTTTTTTTTTCAATCTGAGTAATAAGTCTTTCTAGTGTCCAAAAGATGATGGTTTATGTCTGTTGAAAGGGTGACAATGTATTAGGACAGTGTTTTTCCTCAACAGGATAACTGTTAGAGTGAGTTTCTTTTTGAAAAACTGCGATTTTATGAAACCTTCAACAACTTTATGAAAAACTCTCATTAGGTGTTTATGAAGTCACAGTGGTCTTTCTGCTTATAGATTTAATAACTAATATATGTCTTCTAATTATGTGCCAGTTGTCTTTCCAGTGTGTCACTGAAGTATTGAAAAAGGTAAAATACTTACTCAAGTAAATGTCCTAATGAGTATTTGGAAGAGAATTCTGAACCTTTAAATTTAGGTGGATATAAGATTGTTAGAAATCAAATGTCTTTGAATTTTTCTTTGCAAATTAGCCACCCCTAACATATTCCCTTTTTTAATTAGCAAAACCACAATTTCTTAGACTCAAAACCTCAGCTAATGTTATACAATTAATGGACCCTTTTGGTCTTCCCTTTCTCCTTTGCAATTAACTATTGCTTTAAATCCCACTGTTCATCTCCCTTCTAATTTATTTCAGTAGTCTCTCTACTTCTGAAATATTGTAATTTTGTGATATTTCTAGCTCCTACCATTAAAACCTGGAGTGTGCACTCATGCTGGATACAAACTGTAGAAACACTTCATTCATCAGGTCCCTTCACTGTACCAAAGTAAGAACTACATTTTTATGCAAAGACCTTTTGAAACAAATGACTTATTTTTAATACCAAGTGAGCTTCACCTGATCCCAAACCCTCCTAAGAATTAGGGTTTATTTGTGGATTAAGATAGCGTAGCTCACGAATGGATTGGGTTTAGGCACCATCTGACAGAAGAAATGTGTTCAGGAGATGATGTGTCGTGAATCTCCTTAAGCAGAGTCTGTTCACGCTCTAGCATTCATTCACCTAGGTCTTGGATAGCCATAGCAAACTCTTTATTTCTTAAAGTTATAAAGCTCATGGCCACAGATTATTTGCTAATCATCTGTTTAACGATGTGGCATGTAATGGCCATTTGAAAATACAAAGCAGGAATTGTCAAACTAAGTCTCATTGGCCAAATCCACCTAATTTTGTATGACCTACAAGCTAACAGGTTTGACGTTTTTAAATGGTTGAGAAAAGAATATTGTATGATGCATGAAAATCATATGAAATTTAAATTTCAGTGTCCATAGATTTATTGGAATATAGTTCCAATAACCTGTAGTTTATGTGTTGTCTGGCTGCTTTTGTACTACTATGGCAGGATGGAGTAATTGCAATAGAGACTGTATGGCTCTCAAAGTCTAAAGTATTTACTGTCTGGCCCTTTACAAAAAAAGTTTGCCAACTCTTGATTTAGAGGATTCCATTTTCAATCATGCTATCCTCATTTGACCATGGATGTTTTTTAGAAGAAGGAAGAGGAAAGAATCGGGCACAAGATCTCTTCATCCAGCTCTAGCTGGCAGAGAAAATTCTCAATCATACTTTTTGCACTAAAGATAATTTTTATTTTGAAACAATCTCAAACTTGAGGAAAATTTTACAAAATTTACAGGAGGTTTCTCCTGAACCATTTGCCAATGACGCCCCATCATCCCTGAATACTTTTAAGTACGTAATGCCTACAGAGAAGGACGTTCTCTTTCATAACCTCAATACAAACATTAAAATCAGGAAATTAACATTGACACAGATGCTACCACTTCATTCACAGACCCCACTGAAGCTTCGTCAATTTGTCCAATAATGTTGATTATAGCAAAATAATCCAGTCCAGGACGACTGCCTGTATTTAGTTGTCATATCTCTTTAGTCTTCAATCTTGAACGGTTCTTCAGTCTTTTTGACCTTCCTGACCTTGTCCCTTAAAGATCACAGGTGAGTTATTTGGTAGACCTATTCCTCAATTTGGATTTGCCTCACTTATCTTTGAGAAATAAGGCAGGAGTGCAGCTGTGGACCTTCTCACTTCATCCTATCAAGTAGTACATCATGCTGATCTGTTCTGTTACTGTGATGTTAACTCTGTGTGATTAAGGTGGTCTGCCAGAGCCTGATAAATTTGAGGCATGTTCTTCTATGCCTAGTTTGTTGAATGTTTCTATCATGAAAGGATTATGGATTTTATTGAGTGTTTTTTCTGCATCTAATGAGATGATCATTGTTGGAGGGAATGCAAAATGGTATAGCCACTTTGGAAGACAGTTTGGTAGTTTCTTATAAAGCTAAACATACTCTTATTGTATGACCCAGCAATTATACTTCTTGGTATTTACCTGAATGATTTGAAAATTCATGCTAACACAAAAATCTGCACGTAAATACATTACAGCAGTTTTCTTCATAATTGCCAAAACTTGGAAGCCACCAAGATGTCCTTCAGTAAGAAAAGAATACAATGTATACAGTCTGGGAAGGAAGAAATAGGTGAATGGATAAACTATAGTACATCCAGACCATGGAATATTATTTAGCACTCAAAAGACGTGAGCTATGGCAAAGATATGGAAAACATTAAATGCAGATTACTAAGTAAAAGAAGCCAAACTGAAAAGACTACATATTGTATAATTGCAATCTGTTGATATTTTGTAAAAGAAAAAACTATGGAGGGAATAAAAAGATCAGTGGTTTCCAGGGGTTAGCAGGGAGGTAGGGATGCATTGGCTAGGCACAGAGGATTTTTAGGGCAATGACACTGTTCTACATGACCCTGTAATGGTGGATACATGTCGTTATACATTTGTCCAAACCCACAGAATGTACAACACTGAGAAGGAGCCATAAAGTTAACTATAGACTTTAGGTGTCAATGTTGGTTCATCAGTTGTAGCAAATGCACCACTCTGGTGTGGGATGTAGATAGTGGGGGGGCCTGTGCATGTGTGGGTGGGAAGGGGATATATGGGAACTCTGTTCTTTCTCCTCAATTTTGCTGTGAACCTGAAACTTCTGTAAACAGAAATAGCGTGTATTTGTCTTCCTTTTGCTACTTTGCTTTTATCTGTGTCTTTTCTCCTTCATTCCGTTGTAAATATGAACTTCATTTCCGTGATGTTTTAACTTTTTTCCTCCTTTCTCCTAAGCACTGCCAACTCATGTGTAATCATCTGTTGTTGTCTTCTAATTTCTTGCATGAGCCTTGTGTTTCTGCCATAGGTTCCTGATTCACAGAAGCTGTGTGTATCCTCCATTTCTTTGAACCGTGGAGAACTACGCGGCATGGTTTTCCTCTGCTCCACAGCAACATTATTCTGCTGTGTGCTCTTCGTCTGCCTTTTGTTGATCATGTATTTTTTTATTGAAGTGCTTCTGGAGAGATCTTCTGCTGATTCTCAATTATTATTCATTGTATAATATGAGCACTTCATAGGTCTTGCCCCAGATCTTTGTGGAAGGATAAGGTAGAGGAAAGGTCAGAGGTGCTCCAGATGGGGTGAAGTCTCCCCTGGCCCCAGAGAAAGCCCTTTTGATATAGGGTTCTTTCTTTTCTCCCTCTCTCTCTCTCTCTCCCCCTTTATGGAGGTGTGGCTTGCACTTCACCCTACATCAGCTCTCAAAGACCTTAAATGGCCAGTAGCTTCCACAGCGACTCTTATTCTGAGCCACACATTGTATCTAGTTGCAAGGAAGGCAACTCTTTGTTTCCTTTGACAGCTATTCTTTCTCTGCCGTTCTGCAGCTCAGACACCTTCCAGACCATTCCTGCAACCAGCGCATGCACTGCAATCCTATTCCAGACAAGGGTCATGGTTATGAGGATAGCTCATAAGATCATGACACTCATTGGAGGCTGAGTGCCCTGCCAGTGTGGTCCTGACTCTGCCTGACTCCCTCTCTCTTACATCTCTGTCTGACGTCTTCTCTTGGACCTGTGTGCCTCACGATGTCTCTCATTTAGCACGTTCAATGTGGTCTCTTATCTTTCACCCTAACATGGTCCAGTTACTCACGGATTTGGCAGATCTTCTGATCACCATTTTGCCAAATGTTGCCTGGTGGTACTCAGCCCCTTACCAGTCCTTCTAAACCTCTGAGTTTTTTTTTGTTTTGTTTTGTTTTTCCTAACTAATGGCTGTCTATGTTGGATTCCTCCCACAGTGACTTGGAGATAGGGGCCCTATCTTCAGATGTTGGCTGAAACAAACAGAAAATTCTTTTGGCAACTCTGGGCTTTCTCTGACAGGAACTTAACAGAACTGGAGCTGTCATCCCAAGGACATGGACTTGAACTGTTAGCAACGATGCTAGTGTTTGTTCAAGTCTCTTAGTGCTTGTGGTGGTGATGGCTGAAATCATTTCTGCTGCAAGGCTGTAGTGTCTATGGCAATGGATGAGGCCTGGTTGAGAATAAGGCTCAGAGGAGCCTGACCAAGGGAGAGCCTGGTCAAGGGGAGTCTTTGTCATTCCCCCCAAAGCAAGTAATCCAAAGGACCAAGGAAGGAGTGGCAGTGCCTTTAACAAGCTAGCTTGGAAATCACACTCCGTCACTTCCATAGTATTCCATTGGTCACACAGGTCAGCTCTGATTCAGCGTGGCAGGGACCCCACCCAGTGGCGTGAATACCAGGAGGCAAAGATCACTGGATGCCACCTAGAAGTCTAGTGACCACAGTCTTCACTCTGTACACCAATAACTCATGCTCCTCCATGTGTAAAACACACATTCCTCCTTCCCAGGTACCCGAAAGTCTCATTCTTTTACAGCATCCACTCAAAGTATAGGGTCTAATCATTTTGTGGTCTAGGTATAGAAGCAACTCCACAAATGTAGTTCCTTCTGTACAACTCCCTAACAGAGTTTCTCTCAGTATAAAGAGCTGTGAAACTAAGAAGGAATAGTTATCTGTGCCAACTATCCCCCAACCTAACAAATCAAATATACCATGGTGAGACAGGTGTAAAATAACTACTGGAGAGACTCCTATTTAAGAAAGGGGGAGGGGAATGGGAGACACACAGGAGACATGTAGTATGGCAATTGTGATGTCCAGCAGGACAGCTGTTGGCAGTTCCTTGATTAGGACTTAAGGCCTGGGAATGATTCTCCACCGTTATTAGCTCCTCTCTCTCAGCTCTTGGTTTGCCATTTGAGTTTTCCTTTCTTTTCTATGAAGTTGGCTTGTGTTTGCTGCTAAGTTGTTTTCTTAGCCTGCTTTTAAACTATAGAAGTCTAGGGGTCCAAAAGTTTCTTTTTGGCCAGGTGCAGTAGCTCACACCTGTAATCCTAGCACTTGGAGAAGCCAAGGCAGTAGGATCGCTTGAGCCCAGGAGTTTGAGGCTGCGGTGAGCTAGGATGACACCACTGCACTCTAGCCCAGGCAACAGAGTGAGACCCTGTCTCAACAAAACAAAACAACACCCCCCCCCCGCAACTAAAAGAAAAACCCAAAAGTTTCTTTTCATTTGTGCTGTGTCTACTTCAGTACAGCTGGCAGTGATTCTGACAACACATTTATCTTAAAACTTTATGAGTTTTCTATGAATTTTATTAGGGGTTACTCTACTAAACCAAATCACCAACCACTAAACAACAGATCTCTCTGAAATAAGACCTTTCTACTTTTGGCCCTTGCTAAGGCTGCTGAGAGAAAACATCTTATAGTTTTTCTTAAAAACTGTTTGGATGGTTCTTGGAGGCACCACTTTAGAACTTCTTGAAATCTGAACAAAATATTTTACAGTCACCAACTTGGCTTCATCTTCAGATCGTGTTTTCTTGACAGTGCCCTCAATTTGTACTTAACTTGAATCTGTTTTTTTACTTAGTATAATTTTCCATTGTTAGAAGTGGACAGTTTTCAAACCGAACAATTCCTGGATCTTTTATATTTAGCAGTACTTTCTTTAGCTCATATATCTCCTCTTACATTTTACTGTAAATGGCAAAAAGAAGACCAGAAAAAACCCTCCAACACTCCACCTGGAAAGCTCCTTAACTAAACCACCCAGTTGATAGGTACATTTTATACTTTCCAGGTTACTGTTGGTGTCATCATTACTTAACTCTCTGCCACTAGAAGTAAAAGGATCCCCTTTCTCTCCATTTCCAATACCATTTTCCTTGTTTTCCTTTAAGTTTTCACCAACAGCAACCCCAAAGGCCACCATTATGACTCTAGCTTAGAAATTTTACATTGTCACTTCTTTGGTGTTCAAATATCTTGAATAGTTTCCTGTGCTGGAGTCCTCCAAAGTTCAGTCCTATGCCTACTCTCTTTTTTCTCTGTCTTTTAAAACTAGGTGTTTTCATTTAGTTTCATGATTTTAAAAACATCTATAAGCTGATGAGTCTGAAATTTTTATCTCTAATCCTGTCCTGTCTCTTGGGCTCCAGACTTATGTTTCCTATAATTTTTTTTTTTTGTTTTCCTCATTAATTATAGGAGCTATTTGTATTTTAGGGAAAAATCTAAGAATAGCTATAAAATATAAAAAAAATAAAAATTATCTATTAAAATATTGCAAATATTTTCTCAAATTGCACACCTTTTTGTGTTTTTAGTTTTTGTTTAGATATACTTATCCATCTTTTCTTTATGGCTTTTGGGTTTTGTTTTGCTTTGTTTTGGTATTGTTTAAGCCTCCCACCTATAAGATAATTTACAAATTATTTTTCTAAAATTTTGTAGCTCCGATTGTTATACTTTAGATATTCATCAATCTAGAATATTTTTATGATATTGACTTAACATTTTCTTTCAAATATATGCTAGCCGTAACATCATTATTGAATAAACCATTCTTTCAACTTTACTTTATAGTGAATTCCCACATACATGTTTCTGGAAACTTTAGTTGGTTCTAACGATCAATTTTCTATTATTGTTCATTTTTGTTTCTAGTAACTTTAAAATGTGTTTTGATATCTTGTAGGACAAATCCTTCCTAATTAATTTATAACTCTAATATAATAATTTTGGCTACTCTTATGTTCAACATTTTATCTGATTACAAGTGTAACAGCTATTCAATTTAGGAAAATGTAAAGTGGAAAAAAAAGGAAAATAATAAAATGCTTTCAAAATAGAAAAAATAAAAATCGTTCATGGGAGAGCCACTCATTACATGTTGGGGCTACATATGAAGTGGAGACTGATAATTGTCTACCCACTATCTGTTTTCTCATCTCCTTTGCTAACAAATTCCTAATCCTCCCTCACAGATAAGGGTGGTCCTATTTTATAGTTTAGATCATTGAGATAAGGAGAAGGTGCTAGGTGGAGTTTTTAAAACCATTCTTTAAAAGGGAGCTGACACAGATGACATATGCCCTTTGCTCTTTGCCCTTCCCTTTCTTTCTGTAAAGAAGATGCAGTGAATCAACTGTCTTGTGACTGCTTTGCAGCCTCTAGAATCCCGACATTAAGGTTCTTCATACTATAAGAAAAGTAAAATCCCTAATGTGTGTTTTCAAGTTCCTGTTAATCATACCTAAAGGCATTTCTATGTATATATTCATTATATCATGTATCTCTATTTAATTTTTCCTTTCACCTATAGGACTGTACTTTACCTTGCCTTTTCTAAAATTCTTTTAAATATTTTTGTAGTTCCTAGTGAAGCATTTATTAAGCATGTGCTATGCTAAACATATGCCACATACTGGAGAGCTTGTTTAGAGGTTCTAGCAGGGCAGGGCAGCTACTTGTATACTCTTGACAGAAGAACAGTCCTCCTCTATTGGGAAAGGTCATCCGCTTCGACCAAGCATGCAACTTCAGGAGGAATGCACATGGAGTGGTGAGTGAGGAAGGGGACACCCGCTTAGCCAGCCAGATCAGCCAAATCAACCCTGGAGATGGATGGGGTGACAGGTGTCTCAGCCAGATTGTCCTCACATCCGGTATGCCACATATTTGAGAAAGGATGATTAACAAGAAAGATATGGTACTTAACCTCACAGAGCTTACAGTCTAGAAAGGAGGATAGTCTTTGGAAGAGAAATTATTCCAATGAGGTAACCTTGTCTGAGAATGGGGGAGGGGCTTCCCTGAGAAAGTAACTTTTGAGTTTAAAACTGAGGACTGTGTAGAAGCTATTTAGGTGAAAAGGGGATGTGGAAAAGTGAATGGAATGTCATGTGTAAAATATTTAAAGTATGTACTTAAGGACCTGAAAGATTACATATGGGGAACAGGAAAAACAGGGGCTGGAGTTGGGATAATTATCAAGAACTATGTCAGGCAGAACCCTGTAATTCATGCTAGGAAGTTTTGTCTTTGTGCTTGAGGGCAATGAGCCACTCAATGATTTCATGATAGGGAGGAAAATGATGAGATAGACAGTTTCAAAACTTGCTGATTGGCTAATGTTTTAGATGTGGGCATGAGTGGAAGGAGAACAACTGGATGCTGCTAACATATCTGAGGTGAAAAATGAAGTTAGCTTGGACTAGGGTGCTGGTGGCCTGGATGGAAACAAGTGGGCATATTTTAGATATATTTAAGAGTAAAGTCAACCAAGATTTAGTGATTGATGGGATGTGAGTTGTAAGGGAAAATGAATAAAAGAAATTTTCTTGCTTCTGGCTTAGGCACTTGCATGGGTAGAGGTGCCATTTACCAAGGCTGGAAAATTTAGGGAAGGAACAGATTTGGGACGAGGGTGGGAGGAAGGATGTAAGTTCATTTATAGATGTTTTTGGTAGTAATTATTTCTGGGACATCCAAGAAGAGAGGTTGCATATGAAATTGCACATATAGGAGTTGCACGCATAGTTCTGTCTTAAGAAGAAAGGAGTGGGTTACAGATAAGAACTTGTAACTGGCTTATAGATGGCACTGGGAACATGAGAATGTTCAGGATTTCTCCTGGAAAGTATGCTAAGTGAGGAGAAAAGAGAAAGCCAACAACAAACCTGGACAAATGCTAACATTATGGTTAGGAAAGAGTTTATCAAAGGAGATTTTTAAAGGATTTCTCAAAATGGCAAGAAAGGGGAAGAGAGAAGGTTAGTAAGACGCACCTCATTATGTCAGTTGCTTCCAAGAGATCATATGAGATAAGAAAAAATATAGCTCCTGGATTTACCTACAAAGATATCATTGATGAGAAAAGTTACAGTGAAATTATGGGAAAAGAATCTAGATTGAATTGATGAATTGTGATGGAAATCAAAGGTGAAAAAGTGAAAACAGCAAATAAAGCCAGTTTTAAGAAGATTGACATCAAAGGGAATAAAAGAAATATGGTTGTAGTTAAAGAAAAAGATGGTGGAGAGATTATATGTCTACCTATAATCCATCCAGCCACCTAACCATGTATGTAGGCATCTGGCTAGCTAGCTATGACTAGAGTATAGTTAAATGCTGGTGGGAAGAAGCAACTAATGATACAAGTCACAAGAAGAACCCTTCCTCCTCTTGTGAAGGAAGACCAGAATAGCTATAGATGCAAATAGGTTTGTAGATTTTGTGATGTAAAGTTGAAGAAGCTTATGACTGATAGCTTCTATCTTTCCTGTTAAATAGTAGGTGCCAGGTGTAGTGGCGTTCACATGTAATTCCAGCAACCGAGGGGGCTGAGGCAGGAGGACTACTTGAGTCCAGGGATTCAAGACCAGCCTGGGCAGCATAGTGAGACCCCACCTCTAAAACAAATAAAAAAATTAACCGGGCATGGTGGCTTGAGCCTGTAGTCCCGGGTGCTCAAGAGGCGGAGGCAGGAGGATCACTTGAGCCTAGGAGTTTGAGGATTCAGTAAGCTATGATTGTGCCGCTGTACTCCAGCCTGGGTGACAGAGTAAGACTCCATCTCTAAAATAAATAAATAAAAAGTTAATAGGTGAGATACTTTGTAGAGAATGAAGTTTGAGGAGAGTAGAGATAATGGAAGACAGTTGTGAAAGAGAGGATAAGCAATTTAACTAGCAACACCTGGTAGGATTGTTAGGAAGATTTGAATTTCCTTGTTTAAATTTATTACCATGAGTAATTATATAAAAAAAAAAAGACACCAGTTTTCTTTCTTTTTTTTTTTTTTCTCAGCAATATGTGTAGCATCTCAGCAGACAATTTAATTGATACCAGTAAGTGAAACAAAAAGAAATGTGAATTAAGGGCATATGTTAATGAAAGGGGCAAGACTACAAGAGGGTAGTTGATGTGCTAAATTTGGACTCTGTGGGAACTAGTGTTGGTAATGAGGCCCATCAGTTCCTTCTCTTCCATTCTCATACAGAAGTGAAGTGGATTCTTTCAGCCCCTTGAATCTTAGCTGGATTGTGACTGTTTTGGCCAGTAGAATTTGGTGGACATGATGCTATGTCAGTTACGGGCTCAGCTCTGAGCCACCGTGGAAGATATCCAGGTTACTCTAGGACATATAAGGCCCCTGAAGGAGTACCACAGTCAGGCAAGTAAGTGAAGGAGCCATCTTAGACACTTCAGCTCCAGCAGACACCCTGTGGAAAAAACAAGGAACCCAGCTAGTAGCCTGACACTGTAATATATTAAAAAATATATATTCCATCTTAATCCACAGTTCCTGGCATAATGGCTTCTAAAACCCTTGGAATTTCCTATATGATAGGGGTAAGAGGAGTGCCTTATGTTATTCATAATAAGCTCCTTTCAAATCTGCCTGAATTTATGCTAATGAGGTGACTATTGGTGGTCCCCTAGATAGATTCAGGATAAGGGTTTTGCCATAGGAACCAACCCTCTGATTGGAGGGTTGGAACTTCCAGCCCCACCCATGGACCTCTAGGAAAAAGAGAGGGGCTAGTGATTGAGTTCAGTTACCAATGGTCCATGACTTAATCAACCATGCCTGTGTAATAGAGCTTCCATAAAAACCCCTAAAAGATGGGATTCAGAGAGCTTCAGGGCTGGTGAGTGCATTGGGGGACTGGGAGGGTAGCACACCCAGAGAGGGCATGGAAGCTCCCCCCACATACCTTGCCCTGTGCATCTCTTCCATAAGCTGTTTCTGAATTATATCCTTTATAATAACCCAGTGGTAATTTCTAAACTGTTTTCCTGAGTTCTTGGAGCCATTATTGCAAATTCTCAAGCCTTAGGAGGTGGTTGTGGGAACCCCCTGATTTTGTAGCCTGTTGATCAGGTGGCCCGGACTTGTGCTTGGCATCTGAACTGGGGCAGTCTTGTGGGACTGAGCCCTTAATCTGTGGAATCTGTGCTAACTCTAGGTAGGTGCTGTCAGAACTAAACTGAATTATGACACCCAGTTGGTAACCAGAGAGAGGGTTGGATATGTGGTTGATGTGGGGAACCCTCTTCCCACATTTGGGAGAAGTGTCAGAAGTGGTGATAAGAAACATTATCAGGTGAGGCCTCAGACACATGCCCCAAGTTGAATAGGCCCAGCTCTCTCCAGTTGTTCTAGCCACCCAGCTCCTGGGCCAGAGGAGGGCAGGGCAGGGCAGGGCTGCTGATAATAGTCTGTGCCCAGAAGGAAAAAGGTAATTATTTAAATATTAATTGGGGTATTTTCAAGAAGAGAAAAAGGATACCGGACAGTAGAAACAGCAAATTTCCACTACACCTAAATTTTCCAGTTTGACAATCATATTGCCTGCAACTGATGATTTTATTATGTCTGACTTTATTTGGTTTGGTTTATCTGCATAGAATTATGTGAATAAATTGAGTAGATTTTAGTTTTTGGAAAATAATAATCATTAAGAAGCACCCCAATTGTTTCCTGCATTAATTTATATGAGGATATTGGAGCAGAAGTCATATCATAGACTTCAAGCATTATCTATATTAATGAGGCATTAGCTCTACCCAGGCCATTTATGAGGAAGAGGAAGGGTTTCCAGACTTTCCATTATGGTGGAGGCAAACCCAAGCTAAGGTCAATATCATTGACTCTGCTGGAGGTATTTTCTCTATTTAGTGGCCAGAGCATGGGTTCTAAGAAGCAGGATGGTGTAATGCAGTAGCTTTTGCCTATCTTTATTAACAATTTTTTTTGTTTAAAAAATTATTAGTCCTGAAATGAGATTCATAGATAATGCAATATACCAAATTTATAACTTATAAAAGTAACTAATTTATAATAAATGGTGTTTCAATAGGTAAATTCTCATTAAACGCTATAGCAACGAATGAGGCAGTTAGATGTTTGCACTACCTATACTAAGTTTAGGTTTAAGAGAAACAACATATTCAATTAAATATAGTGAAACCCACCAGTAATACAATTAAGTGAAGTCCAACAAATTCAATTACATTAAATGCAGGGTCATAGTATTTAAAGGAGAAAGGACTAAGGCAAACCTTCAAGGCAGGGAGCCTGCTGAGATTTCCTGGGGTTGGCTGCATGGGCTAGCATCATCTCCTCCCAACTGTGGTTTGGAGCCTCCTGGTGGCAGTTGTCCTGTTTGGCTTAATACTGATGGAAAGAATACCAGGTCCTGTACTTCAAATTCTCCTTTGAACTGGATTGGAACATCTTACTGGTTCCCTCATTAATTAATGAGCTAAATAAAGTCTTTGATATGCATTCATTTTATTTTTGTATGACAGTCATGATTTTCTCTCTTAAATATCCCTATTAACACTATCCTCTCCTCGAAAAAACATGTTGTATGCACAAATGCTGAGAAATCCGGTGGATGGAAAGAGGCCAAGGGTCAGGGAGGGGGAAAGTTGGAATTTGTCGGAACTCATGGCCTAAGGACATGTCAGGAACCACAGACAGCAGTGGTATATCCTGCAGACACCCCAAAGCAAGGCAGGACCTGCTGCAGCTAGGCAGAAGTTGGTGTTCAATCCTCAGAATCCAGATGGAACAAGCCTGGAATCCTTGGGAGCAACCTTTTTTCTAAGCAGAGCCTCCTCGATACAACACCATGATATCAATGAGTTTCCCTGGTACCCAGATACACCTAGTGAGAAGTCTTCAAGATAAAGGAGAAAATGGAGTGATGAGCAAAGCTTTCCAGAGGAAACACTTAATCTTCAATAAACTGTGTTTTAAAATAATTTTCAAAGTTAACCTGCATGAGTGAGATTGACTTTTTTCTACCACTGAATGGAAATAAGGTTTCGTAAGAAGACTGAATTCAGTTATAAAGAACTAAAGTTACATTTTCGTACCTCTAAGATGTAACTGTAACTTTCAACCCATCACACAAAAATTGGTTCTTGGCATACATATTGCATTGTAAGGCGTTTTTGTTTTGTTTCTGTTTTTTTTTAATTTTTTTTTACATATCTTGGACAACTTTTCACTTTTCACGCACACACGTATACATGTATTACAACTGTTAAATTGCTGCATGATATTCCATTGTGTACATGAACTATAATTAAAATAATACTTCCTTGGTGAACACTGAAGTTTTTATAATTTTTTTCTTATAAAAAGTGCTGGGATAAAATTTCTGTATCTTTGTACACTTGTCAAATTATTTCCCTATGATAAATTTCTAGAAGTGAAATTGCTGATACAAGTACGTGCATTCAATTTTTGTTACTACTTACTGAGTGGCCTTGAAGATTTTCAGTTATTAGAGAGCCAATTTCCCCATGACTTCATCCATGCTGGCCATAAGCAATATTTTAATTCTTACCAAACTGGTATGTGTTTATTTCTTATTTTTAATTTTTGCTTCTTTGTTTATTAGTGAGGTTGAGGGGTTTTTTCCCGTAAGTTTATTCTTTTTCTCTGCATAGTCTTTGTATTTTTTTATGAATTGTTGTTTTTGTTAATTTGGAAGCTATTTGTTAACATACTAACTCTTTGTCTTTCATATATATTATGAATATTTTTTTCTAGCTTTGTGTGTTATGTCTTTGGCTACATAAAAATTTTTCATTTTTCCCTTAACAGTTCTATATTATTTTCATTTATGGTTTCTGAATTTTGTGACGAGATTAGAAATGCTTTTTCTTCCCAATTTTATAAATTTATTTGACTATGTGTGTATTAGAAATGCATGTTCATATGAAGAAAGAGAAAGAAGAAAGAGAAAAAGCTTGGTGATCTCAACTCTTTGAGTTTAACAATTTGTATATCATAATTTAATATTCATTTTAATAATTTAATATTTATTTTTAATTATTACAATGTTAAATGTTTTAACATAAGACATGGAAACTTACCCATACTATTCCTCTGTGACAACATTTTTGAAGATATTCTTACACATTTGTTTTATTTACAATTTAGAATTAATGTGTCAAATCCCCCAAAACTTGAAAAGTTTGTAAGTTCTTTTCTGAGTATACAGATCTATATTTTCTTTTTTATAAAATTTAGGATTGGTATATTTAGTTTACTATATCAAATTTATCATTTTCTATCTTAGTTATGGAATTAAGATAATTTTGCTATAATCTCCCTTTATGATTGTAATTTTGGCCAAATTAAATGCTTATGACTTAAATTGACATTGTTGAACATATTCTTATTCAATTGTTTGTTTGATTTTAGACTTCTTTGAAAATTAGTATTTCCAAGACAGCTATTATCTTCTTTATTAATGTTCCAACTCTATGTTTTTTGTTTTGGACATGTGTCTTATAAACAGCATAAATCTTGATTTTGCTTTACTATTAATTGAAGCTTTGCACAATAGGGTTATTTAGTTGATTCTCTTTCATTTCTCCTCCTCATGCTTTTGTACATCCTTATTTTTCTTTGTTTTAATATGGCATCTGGAAATTATTTTTCTAGTTTCTTTGAAGTTGTATATTTAAAAAATGTTTTTCAAAAACTTTTTAACCTCTATCAATAATAAGAATATATGTGCATGATTTTCCCTTTTCAGGTTCAGAAACTTACCACAGTTTTACTTCCTACCCATTTCTCTAAAATTCCTCATATATTTAATAACTGCAATATTTTCAGATAATTTTTTTCATAATGAAGTTTCTTTTCAGAGAAACATCTGCTAACATCTGCTAACAAGTCCTTAGAAAACTCTACTTTGCTGGTTATGTCGCTTGTCAGGTTCTCAAAATATCATATCTTCTCTTTCCTTACCTATTTATGCTGAATTATTTTCTCTTGGCTTCCATAAGTGATTTTTTCCACTAGAAAGCATACATTGTGATTGCTTGTATGTGTGAAAATGTGTTTCATTTTTCTTCTTATGTGAACATTTTTAGCTGAGTGTATAGTTCTTGGGTAATAATATTTCTTTTACAAAATTTTAGACCATTGCTCAATCATTTCTAGCATTGTTTCATGAGTGATAAATGATGCCAGTCTGGTACATTATCATTCTAAGGATTTAATCTTTATTTTGGAATTCATAAATCAAGGTTTTCTATCCTGGTGTCTATCCATGTGTTTCGTATGCTTAAGAAGAGTTAATATTCTCCAATAGGTGGATACAAAATTCTATATGTTTTCATTAGATCAATCACATTGATGGTGTTCTGAAATCTTTTCTATTTTGCTATTTTCTGCTTTGTTTATCTACAATTGAGAAAGACATGATGAGATCTCCTACTCTGAAGTACATTTACCATTTTTCCCTTGGGGAGTCTATGAATTTCTGCTTCACATATTTTGAGGCTATTTTATTAGGAGCATTCATGTTTAAAATTATCTTCTTGGTAAATTAATTTTTATATCATTATGTAGTGGTGCTTGCTATCTCTAATAATGCCTTTTCACTTAAAAGGTTTTTAAATTTGATATTAACACAATTGAATATCTTTTACTATTTCTCATGAAGAATCAGTGAGCCTTTTTGATGCAAACTTCAATCAGCTCAGAGAGATTTTCTTCTATTATTTCTTTTGTGTGATGTCTAGTGTTCTTCTGGAAAACCTGATTATGCAGATATTGGACCACCTTTATCTGTTGATCATATTACTGAACATTCCGTTTATCTTTTACATCAATGACTCTTTTTGCTCTAAATTCTGTGATAATTTCCACTAGAATGTAAGCTCCATGGGACAAGAATTTTCTTTCTTTCTTGTTGGACATCCAATGCCTGGATATGAGCCAGAACAGAGAACAGAGGAAGTACTTAAATAATATTTATTGAATAGGTGAGTGAATTCCTGGGATGTTTTTCAGCAGTCCTGTGTTCATTCTGCTATTTCTGGCCTCTTTTATTTCTTTTTTAGCTTTATAAATTATTTTTTTCCCTTAACTCATTCTATTCTCTGATTGCTCATTTTTCCACAGCAACTTGCATTAGTTTTATACTTCCCTATAGCCTATTAAATTGTACTGAAAATACACATTCTAATCTTTTAAAAATTATTTTACTATTTCTGCTATTGCAGCTTTGACACTAAGCTAGTGATTCCCTTTATTACAACATGCTTTTGATGAATATTTTATTTTTATCAATTAAGGGTAATCTTGATCTATGTTGGAACTGACCTGAGTACTTTCAATAATTACATATGTCAATATGTGACAATTACATATGTCACTTTTTGGTGTCTTGAGTATGGTCCAACCTGACCAACTACTGACTGCAGGAGTTCAAGAACAGATTTTTCTTGGAGTATGGTAAATGGCCGGAGAGTCCCTCTGAAGCTTAGTGCTAAAGCTTAGATTGAGGCCAAGGTTGAGAGAAGTGGGTAATTGCATGGGTCTCTAGATTGCAAAACTCCATTTCTTTGGTATTTAGGAGTGTTTAAAAAATTTTAGTAATTTGAATTTTTATTTATTTTTTGGTATTATACTTTCTGTTTTCTTTACGTTTCATCAGCGTTTCTGGCATATAGAAAAAAAAAGTAAGATGGGAGATAATTGATCTTGCCTCCTACAGCTCTTATTCTATTTCTCTGCTTTGCTATAAAACTTCTCAAATTTTGTCTGTAGTCACTATTTCCACTTCCTTATCACCCATTTTCTCCTCGATTCACCCTAATTGGGCTTCCAGTCCTACCTCTCTCTTAAAAGCTCTCATTTTTCAAAATTTGGTGGTCACTTCTCTTCTTTCACTTACTCAACAGCCTCTGATGAGTTTGACAAGTATCTTCTTCATTATGCTTCCAACAAATGTTTTCATGATTTTCCTACCTCTATGGCTGCACCTTCTCTGTTTGCCTTTCTGGTTCTTTTTCCTCTTCACAATCTCTAAATACTGTAGTGCCCCAGGGCTTGGTCCTGGGCCTTCTTCTAAATAATATTTCTAAGTAGTTTCTGACAATTATAAAAGGGCTTTAAATATACCAATATGGCTTTTAAATATATGTGCCTAGTCCTGTGCTCTCCCCTGAGCTACAAACTACCTGACAACTTTACCTTATTGTTTAATAGACATTTCAAACCTAATACATCTAAAAGAGATCACTTAAACTCCATTCTCCTCCCTGCCCCCAATAACCATAACCTCTTCCTCTCCCAGTGCCCATGGCAACAAACACACCCTGCTGGCCATCCAGTCATGTGAGCCCCACTCTTAGGAGTCACCCTCAGTACCTCTTCCTTTCTTCATTCACAACACAATCCACTACCTGGATTGTGCTGCCTGCTCTATTTCTAGAGCATAACTTGAGTTCAACTCCTTTCTTTTCATTTCGGTTGCTACCTCTCTGGTCCCAATACCTATCACTAGTCATCTGAATTAATTTAACAGCCTCTTAACTGGTATCCTTCATCTACTTTTGAAAAATTATTTTTTAAAACCAGTTTTAGATTTACAGAAAACTTGTGATGATAACACATTCTTTATGTGCCCTGAACCCAGTTTCTATTAGTATTAACATTCTACATTTCTGTGGTACATTGTTATAATTAATGAACCAATATTGATACATTTTTATTAACTAAAGCCCACAGTTTATTGAGATTTCCTTAGTTTTTCCCCAATGTCCTTTTTCTGTTCCAGAATCTTACCAAAGGTACTGTTTAGTTGTCATATCTCTTTAGGCTTCTCTTTGCTGTGAAAGCTTCTCAGACTTTCCTTGTTTTTGATGACCTTGACAGTTTTAAAGAGTATTTACCCTTTGTGCTCACTAACTGCTATTTCATGATGTTGGGGCATTGTGGATGTGGAAGAGATGTTAACAGAAAAGGGTAATAGCTTATGTGGCTTTTGCTGTCATAACCTGGTATTGGAGCTTCCTGCATGTCAGATACCCAAACATTGATTTTCTTTCATGAGTCACTTTTGTGGATTTTTTGGAGATTCTCTGGGGACTTTTGATCCAGCACTACTCCCTAGTGTAAGTAAAGCACTCTGTGCCTACTATTGCTGATGTCTTCTCATCAGTTTATAGTTCTCAGGTTGAGTCAGCAGAGGCCCTTATTACTGAGGTCCTCCTGCCCTGGCCAACTTCTTGGGTAGACACCTTGCAAGATGATCCAAGCTAGACTTCACTGAACTTCACTGCTGCTTTGATAAGATCTGAAGTTCTCATTTAACACACTGGGAAAATCTCAGTCCAAATTCTTTATGGATAGGCTACTCTCACATAAGCCTTATATCTTTATTTTGCTATCACAGGGGCTCCAGGCAACAGTAAGTCTCTGCTTTCTGGGTCCTCTAAATTCCGGAAGATACATGTCAACTCTCTATGCAATTCCTCATTTCCATGAAAACCATGTTCAGTTAAATTGGGGGGAAACTGAAAATCATTTGAGGAAGCTTTAGGCTACATTTTTATGTGGGGCTCGAGTTTCTAATTTGACTTTGAGATTTTCTAAAATATCTCTTCTATTTTTTACTGCTTTCATTATGTTAAATTTTGGTAATTGTGATAGTAGTTTGATATTCTTGAAATATTCTTAGATATTCTTGGAATATATTTGCTTTGGGCCACAAAGGATTCATCCATAAAAGGTTTTACAGTGAGCCACTGTGACAGGAATTCAGAATTTGACCTGCCTTGATTAGTTCAAGATTTCGGTCCGCCCTTATCCAGGAGAGTTAGATTCACTGCGGTCCTACCACCTTGGGGTCCCCTCCCCCAAAACACACATGCAAACATAAAGACAGACAGACAGACACACACACACACACACACGGACTTCATGGCTCCCATGCCACTTGCAGTTTAGCATGCTTTGGAGGCATTTGGTGCTGGCCAGTTGCCCCAAAAGCTTGAGATATGACAGTATGTAATGTAATAGGGTGCGGTTAGAATGTGTCACAGAAATGTATAAGGAAAGTCATGTTCAGAGACTGAGAAATACTGCTATTTATGCGAGTGTCTGCTGGGCCTCCCAGTTGAAATGATCATGGACTAAGAGTCTTTCAATAACTGACATTTCTGAGCAGAACACCTCATTGCCTTTGACCAACATGGAAAGTGATTAGGACTCATATGCTAATTTATAATACTCCTGGGAAGATCCACCTTGTTTACCCTGCCAGAGCTACCCTCCAAGAGGCTAGTGAATGAAACTTGGAGGCTGAGAATCAGCCAAATAAAATTCACGTAGTTTCAGCTTACAGTCAGGGATTATTAAACCATCCTGAACTTCACTGCTACTCTGAAGACCCTCGAAGTCTTTCTGTTGGTGAAGAAGAATAGAGTTAAGGAGGAAAAGAAGTCAACATTAAAAGCTTTCTGGGTGCAGGAGTTCTTTTCCTAATGAAGGTCAGAACTTACTGCTGGGATAGTGTGTGGACACTGCTTCACTCCTTCAAGAAAGAGCACCTGAAAGAGAGGTGTCGGGGGACTCTACAAGACAGCCAAGCTCTGACTGAGAACCGCACTTCTAATTACTCCGAGAGAGGCTCTGCCCATCCAGGTGTTCATTCCCCTACTGGTCCCAGGCTCCAAGTGAGGTAGAAATGCATTCATCTGTTTAGGTTGAAGGGAAAAGGGACATCTAGTGGTAGTCTGCAACCAGGAGGACTCTTCCCAGAGAAACCACTTAAGCGCCAAATATCTGGGACAGAGCTTGGGAAGTGACAGCCAATTAAATATGGCATCAATTGTGTTTGCTTCCCAGGAATTTGCCTGTCCCTCAGCCTCAAGTTTGGTAGGAGGGACTGTGATTGTCCACCTGGAAGATGTCCAGAAGCAGGTCACAAGGACACTTATAGTTATCTCCAGAAAAAGAAAGAAAGTGGGGAAGTTAGACTGTAAATAAAAAGAATTTCTGGGATCCCTACTTAAAATAAGAATTTTCTTGTGTGTGTGTGTGTTGGAGGGGGAGATGGTAATTTTGACCAGAGGAACAGAAACACATAATAAAAATTGTTAATCTATGTAAATCATTTCAGCAACCCACTTCCCCCAAGAGAAAGCTGTTTTCTCACCTTGGCTGTTCCCTGTCCACCACTCTCTGAGGAACATACATTTCTCTCTGCCCCACCAGCTCCCAGAAACAGAAAAAAGGCACAGAAAGGCCTGGGCGGGGAGGGGGGCATTGTTGTTGGGGAGAGAGATATGAAGTTAATCTTTACAGTAACTCAGAGGGAAGACAAGGAAGGGTTTTGAATTCAGTACCATTTACACTCTTTGTTGGTGTTGTTTTGGGGAGTTGCATGTTTACGAATGAATTTTGAGGGCTGTTTTTGACTGTGTTTCTTTGGATGTGACAGCAGCTAGGTCCATTTATGCCCATGATTATAAGTCATGAGTCAGTCCTGGCTGCCATATCCCCCTTGCTGCTTACTTCTAACCTGGGTTCAGAATTCTGGCTTCTTCCTGAAGTGACTCTCCAAGCTTCTGCACGTGAACATCTGATTCTGATCACCCTGCTTTTGTGGCAGAATGGACTTGACCCTTCACTCCCCATTTTATCAACTTAGCCCATCTCCAAACTCTTCCTGACAAATCCAGTTCCTGATGTTCTCTTCCAATATTCTACCCTCAGTGTTCCTCTTCAAATGGTTCTATCAGCTCTGTAGAGCAAGGGCATGCTCCTGTCCTATTGTTTTGTAAATCTCTGTATTCCCTTTCATTAGTCCCTAAAAAGAATGTTTTCAAAACAGCACTCCTGCCATTTGGTTACTCCTATAGGAATCTTGTACTAATTTCTTTGTTATTGCAAGCTGGTCATCCCATAAACAGATTACTTCTAATTCTAGATCTTTTTTTTTTCTATTAGCACACAGATTGTATTGATTGCATAAAATCATGCATATTTTGATTTCCTATTTGAGAAATTGATTTTGGTAGAGAAAGACATCTTTGCTTACTTTCTCTCCCCACCCCACCCACTGTACTCTCTGCTTTACAGTACAGGCAATGCTGGGAATATTTGCACCACTATAGAGTATTCTTTTTAGGTATTTTCAATTTAATATCAATGGGGAGATATTCTCAGGTTTCCAGAAAAAAGTTTTACTTCTCTTCTGGAAAACAGAACATCAGAGATAAAGTCACTTGGAGAAGGTGAGTTAATCTGAATAACTAAAGCTGATGGACAGTTTTAACATCAAGGTAGGAAGGGTTCTTATGAACAAGATCGGGGTCAGCTGCTTTGACGTGTGCTTGTTAAAAGCCAGAACAGGCTGTAGATAGTACGTGGGGCGACCAAATAGGGTGGAAACCTTGGATGTGAAGGTGAGGTCTGAAAATTCATCCTTTGAAGATGAAATAAAAATGAGCCTCTCTTTTATGCCTATAAGCACTCAATCAAAAAGTGACATGCATTTGCTGATGAAATATTTCAAAGTCTTCAGCAAAAGACCAAAGTATGTGTCATGTTCAATCAAGAAATCCAGTCAGGGGTTTATAACTGACATATAATTGAAGTAAACCGTAATCTTGCCAATTGTCATGTATCAGAAGGACTGGTAGTAGGTGTGGAGTCTAGAAATCTAGAGCCAAAGAGTGATTCATTTGTCTCCCATCCAGTTTGGAGATGTGGTCATAACCAACTGGAATAAACAGTGAATCCTTAGTAGGGTATTCCATGGGAATACTCCCGTGAGGTTTTTGCTTTGTTCCCATTATTTTTTTATTTTTTCTTTTTCTTTCTTTCTTTGTTTTTTTTTTTTTAATTTCTAGGTCCAGACTGAGGTAAAATGCTTTGTTCTCATTCAATGCTCACAAAGAAACCTTTCTTTTTAAATTTGCAGCTTCTATTTGTATATACTATTTCATGTGAGACATTATTTATCATAGTTATGTTTTTATATGAAGTATTTTGAAAAATAGAAACATTTAAAAGAATCTCTTAATTTCACTTACCTAATAACCACTTTGGGCATGTATTTTCTACCAGTATGTTTTCTAGGGATATGTTGTACAATAATATAAACAAATAACTGTATTTTCACTTAACATTATATCATAAGCATGTCCCATATAGCTAAATCTGGTTCATAATCATCATTTGTAATGTCTCCATGCAAGTATCAAAAAGCTTGTCTTGTATATACAGCATGAAAGAATTAAATACAAAATTTCTGTGTCACCATGTGAAAGTTTTACAATAGAAGTCATCCATGCCAGCACAGCTGCCTGCACACCTGTGCCACAGGCTGCATGGCTCTCTGAACAATGGCAACTATACCTTTTCATGAATGTAAGAATTCAGTATGCAAGGTGCCTTTCTCTAGACTTGTACCGGGATTCTCTGCTCGCTTATTCCTCTGGGATTGGCTATAAATTTGGACTATGAGCCAGTCTTTTATATTTAGCATTTCCACAAAACAGTGCCTTTCAGATTTCTTCTTTCACTGACAAAAATCCCTGACCTACAATCACCCTTGCAAGACATAGGCTTCTAGAATACTGAGCCCTTGATGGAAACTAATGCCCAAACCTTTGTTTATGGCAAAGAAACACTCAGATAAATGCACTGGGAAAATAAAAGTATTTCTACTTGCAAAGTTTTTCAAGTTACTCCAGATTTGAAGAGAGCAGGACTCTCTGAATAACCAAGGTTAAAGTTAGTTTGTTCATGGCTGAAAATCAGATGTTTCTTTGTATAATTGTCTTATCTGTAACTGAAGGTTCCCATATAGATGCAGGTATTAGTCTTGTAAAAGTCAAGAATAAAATTGTTTGGGTTAAAGAATTAACAACTTATAGGAAAGGACTCAGACTTCGTTTATTTGGGGAAATGGTGCTAGGCAGGTTGTATTTACTGTTTTAAGAAACTTTATTAGAAAGAAAAGAGGATATTTCCCCCACCTCTGACTGAAGTTTATGATGTGCTCAACAGCAACGCAACAGGTCAAGGTGCCAGTTCTACTTTCTAATTCGTCTTGGAGAGAAGCTGGACAGAGGCATGCAAGGGACAAATAAACCACATGGATGTTTCCATTAATCTATTGCTACAGTATACCCTATAACAGGCAATCACAAAAACTGGGTTGCATTTAACAGTAAACATTTATTTCACATGTCTGTTGGTCCTCTGAGAGTCAGCTGATGGAAGCTGGACTCAGATAGGTCAGCTTCTTGGAGAAGTTCTCCATACGTTTCTTACGCGTCTTTTGGGACAGGCTCAGACGTGTTCTTCTCATCGTGATGTCAGAAGTTTGTTTAAAGGGGCTTGGAGCTGGCACATTATCATCTCTGCTTCTGTGCTATTCTCCAAAGCAAGGCACAAGGCCAACCCCAAAGTTAAGATGTGGGGAATTATACTTTGGTCATGATGATGCCATGGCAAAAAATGTAAATGCAGAGAGTGGTGAACAATTGGGGCCACTACTGCAATCTGTCACACTGGGGATAAGGGAAGGTTTCTTGCGAAAGGGGCAAATGAACTGCTCCTAGGAGGATGAGAGGAGAGAAAGCCTGGGGGTTTGGAATGGCATTCCAATAGAAGAAACAGAGAGTAGGAAGGCAAGGATACATGGATACAAGGATACATGATGTTTTGGGGAAATAGAGGTAATAATTGAGGTGCAAGGGATGTGGGAAGGAGATTGAAGATGAGAGTCTAGAGGCAAAATGAAGCCAGACCATGAAGGGCCTTGTGTATGAAACAAAGGGGCTTAAATGACTTTAGAGCAATGGAAAAGCCATGTAGAAGTCTCGGATTTGCCTTTGATACAGGTCATCATGGGAGGAGTACGTAAGAAAAATTGGCATGGTCCAGAAAAGAGTCAGGAGCTCAGTAGAGGCTCAGTAGAGTTGAGAGGCTACTGAAGGGGATGTCACATGATCTTGAATTAAGGCAATGGAGGGAGGGATGAGAGGAGCGAAGGGACGTAAACAAGGTAGGACCCGCAAGACTTGATGATCTAGTTGTTGGGGTTATGAAAAGAATCCTTGCTTCTCTCACTTAATATTCAAAGTGGCATCACAGTAGCATCAACTTCACCTGAGGAGTTAATTTTCTGATTTGGACAGTGTGGGGGGGCACAGGGGCAGATGCTTAGTTCGGGTGGGTCCTGTTGAGTTTAGGTCTCCATGCTTTGTTCAGGTGGAGGTGTCCAGTCTGTAGTTCTGGGTTTCCAGATAAATATCTTAGACTTGAATCTGTGGACTTGGATGAGGCTACCCAGAGAAAGTGATTTAAACCCAAATAACTGAGTACTGAAGACAGATCCTAGATGCAAGGGGTGAGATAAAGAATAGGGAGAAGAATCAGCTGACAGGTAGGAGGAAAGCCAGAAAGGTGGTGCCATGAAAGCTGCAGGAGGAAAGGTGATCAGCAGGTTCCAAAGCCATGGAGAGGTTAAGAGAGATGTTTATAAAGAATCCGTTGGACCTGGGAACCAGCAGGTTTTTGGTGAGATCGATGAGACTAATTACATTGGCATGGTAGGTTAAGTGGCTCATCCAAGCTCACACATCATAAATAATTAAGTGGCTGATTTGGGACTCAGACCATAGGTTCTGACTTTAAGTCTGTTTTTATCTGGTACACCCAGCTACTGATATATTTCTAAAGATAAATTAATTGACTGACATCTTAGCCACCAAAGCTTTTGTGGGAGGGAAGAGAGTAAAGATGCATAAATAGGTGATTTATCCAAAATTGTCTTATAAGTTCATTAAGTGAAAGTTCTTGGATATCCTAGGAAAGCCCCTAGTTTAGCAAACACATCTGGGCTCCTGGATATGCAAAGCTGAGGGTTCCCTTCAGCCTGGATCCCTGGTGACTCCAGTAGTCTGCAAGATGCTCCATGACATTGTCACTCTGTAATTTCCTTAAAGCCACACAGACTTCAAAGGACTCTGGGTTTATTCTTTTTACTCCACACTACTGGAGGTCAGGGAAGAAGGGTCCACAATATTGGCCCTTAGCTTTTCCACTCACTCTTCCTTTGCAAGAGTTCTTTCTTTTTCCACATGGGTGATAAATCTTGTAACTAGTAAAATGTCAAATCACCATTATCTAAAGATCTATGAAAACTCCTCTCCTCTTCCTTCCAGTTAAAATACTGACACACAAAAATAAACTATCGGTCCAACATTGTGGTTTTAAGCACTTTTCCAGGCAAAATAGGCAAGGGAAAGAATGTAAAGAATCTTAACTGGTATGCATTGTTGGGAGGTGAAGCAGGGCTTAATGGTTTCCAGTTTACCGGGACTGTTCAGCCTGAAAGACAGATTTGCGTTCAAGTATCCCACTCCCTTTGCCAACCCCCCACACATTTAGCTTTGTTGGGTTTTTTCCCATACACTTTCCCTTTTTTGCATTACTGAAATTTTGTATTACTGAAATGTTGTATTACTGAAAATGATTTTCAAGTTGATTTTCTTGTATTTTTCTATTTATACAATCCATTATATAATCATTATTTTTCATTTTCTTTTTCAAGAGAAACCTTGTGTTTTTCCTTTTACTTATTGCATTGGTTAAAACATGTAAAACAATTTAAGTCAGGTTAATGAAAACAGATGTGTTTTATTCTTTATTACTTATGTATATCTTTCTTATGTCACTATTAGGTATTACAGCTATTTGAGAGAGATGTGTAAGGATTCTTCTATTCTTGTTTACTAAGAGCTTTTTTAAATCCATCTTTTTTTAAAATTTTTTCTCCTAGAAATATACATTAAATATTCTCAAATGCTTTTTGGCATATGATTTTTTTCATTATAATTATTGATATAATATATCACAGTACTAGGTTTATTCAAATTAAACCATCTTTACATTCCTGGAATGATTGCTACCAGTCTGAGTTTTCATTTTTGTAATATAATATAATAAGGTGGTGGCATAGCTAGGTAGTTAAGAGAATATGTTCTGAAGACACACTGCCTGAATTTAAGTCCCAGTCCCACTATTTACTGGTTGTGTAACTTGGGCAAGGTGGTTGACCTCTTTTTGCCTCACTTTCCTCATCAGTACACCAGGGATATTAGCTCCTACCATACAGGATTGTTGCAAAGATACACTGGATTATGCAAATGTCATATTGGTACGATGCCTAGGGTGATGGGGGCGGGCAGTGACAGCTAAGGAAAGTGGAATTTCTTTTTGAGATAATGAAAATGTTCCCAAATTGATTGTGGTGATTAATGCATAACACTGTGAATATACTAAAAGATATTGAATTGTACACTTAAAAAATGACTGCATTGTATTGAATGTTGGTGCCTAATAAATATTAACTGACAATATTAATGTTCATAACAATATTTTAATGTTGTGATTGAGAGCTTAGGTTTTATGACAGGATTACCTTGCCCAGCTCAACTACTAACTAGTTGTATAACAGTCAGGCAAGTTACTTAACCTTTTGTGTGTGTTAATTTCCTCAGCGAAAAAATGAAAATAATAATAGTATCTACCTCCTGGGTCATTATAAAGAATAAATATATTAATACACTGTAATGCATGGCATATTAACACTTAGAATACTAAATTAGTTTAAGTACTTCAAATAAATATATATACATTTTGTTCTACTCTACCCTTTACTTCTTTACGTGTAAGTTATCTGAGGGTTATTTTGGTTTATGTGAGTTGGTCTGCTCACTCTCTATTCCTTCTCCTTCTAATGCCCTTCCTTGCATTGCACAGGCTGAAAAGCTCAAGCCTGTAGTTCCCACACATCTGTGCAACTAGCGTTTCTGATGTGATTTAGGTTTTGTTGATTGAATGTACTTGCGTGAGACTTGGCTTTGCAAGTGAGTTGTGGAGAGAAAGTGAAATGACATCCCTTTCACTGATGCAGAAACTAGCAAAGGCCATATGGTTTCAGATCTGGCCACTGTAGAAGCAGCTTAGCAACTTGGCACTAACTCTCCTTGCCCAGACCTACCATGTGGATTTGGGCATTATTCCTGGAAGTACAGCCTATGTAGTCTTTGTTTCTTTTTTGCAGTTCTCTTAATGATTCTGTAAGCCCTTTAGTATCGTGTAATAAATTCCCTTTTTCTTAAACTAGCTAATGAAGATACCAGGGTTTTTGCAACTGTATGTGACAGATACACAATGGTTGTAACTTTATTTTTCCCAAATACAATTTGCTAACTAAGCTATCCTCTTCCCACTAATTTGAAGTGTAACCTATTTCATGTGCCAAATACTTGTATGTATTTGATTCGGGTTTTTTAATTGATTTTTTTCTCATTCCTACTGCCAATACCACATTTTTTTGATTACTGCAGTTTATGGTAATCTTTAATATGTGTTTGGACAAGTGCCTCAATTAATTCAACATTTTATAAGCCTCATGGGTATTCTTCCAGATGAATACTTTTGTCAAGCTTTAAATGTATCTTCATTGAATTTTAACTCAATTCAGGGCATAACTTACATCTTATAGTATTTATAGTCCAATCAGAAAACACATCTCTCTACTTAAACAGTCTTTATTTTTATAAATAGAATTTAGTTTTTTTGTCATTGTCATTGCTATTTGTATACGTCTTATATATATTTTTTATGCTCATTCACAAACTTTTGTTTGTAATTTTGAGAGTTACATAATCTGCAGTATATATTTTAACCAGTTTTACCTAGAACTATATTGATTTGTACATGTTTAAATTTTTAACTATCTACTCCTCCGAACTCTTTCACAAGTTTCATAATTTTCAGTTACTCAAAGGCTATCAGAGAAGTCAGTCTTATCCGTAAAATGATAGTGTCATCGTTTATAACACATACATCTCATCTTATATAAATACATCTCATCTTGTGTAAAGTTATGATTAACATAGTGTGGTAGATTACCCTTTTGGTGGATCAGCTTTAGACACCAGTGGGATCGTAAGAAGAGGAAATCCTCATGGACTGGGCAGTTTCTTTGGTTCTGAGAAGGTATCTGCTGTGCTCCATTCCTTTTTGACTGTGATGCAGCATGCACTTATCCACCATTCTGTCCGTTCATTCCAAGAGTCCCTTGCTTAGCATGATCTTACTAGTCCATATTTAACCACAAATGGTCTGATCATTTTCCCAGTGGAAGATAACCCAAATTATATCACTAGGAGCCCCTGTTCTCTGAGCCCAGATCTCTTCCTGATATTCATTCCTTTGGTATTTCTGTGGTAAAGCCATCATGTGCTAAAGCTATTTCTGAAAAGAGTGAAAATATCCAGAGTTGATAACAGTGGAGAGAGTACGCACCTGTTGTTGAGTAAGTGAATCCAATGCACTTTATGGAGAACTATTTGGCAATATGTTTCAATGTGCATTTGCTATGTTAATGAAAATTCTTTGGTTGCAAGTAATAGGAAGCAATAAAGAAAAGGGGCTGGGGAATTTACTGTAAGAATACAAAAGTCTTACAGGAAATCCAAGGGCAGAGTTGCAGTTGGGCCTTAAAACAGTGTTAGAACCAGAATATGAGAGATGTCAAGAGCTCAGTCCTTGAGCTTCATGTCTCTCCCCTCTGTGTATCTGTTTCTTCCATCTGTGCTTGTCTGTTGTTCGTGTTTATTCTTGCCATGGATACATACCTAGCATACACTCCTCCAGATTCTGTGTCCTGTATCTTATATGTTCCTCTTTGACCCTGGTGTTTAGGCTCCTGTATGGCCACTTGGTGTTCTAAGCTCTTAATTTTTGGCTTCAGTCTGTCCTCAGCTTTGGTCAATATTTTTACTTTGCCATTTCTCTGTCTTCTCCCATGTGTCTGACCTTAGTTTTGAGCTTTGTTCTTACTGGCTTAGCAATAAGCTATAATTGGCCTTTTATCACCATATAAAGCATCTAAAACTACTATTTCGATAAGGAGATAAGTGACTTTTAAAACCTTTTTTAATTTTTATTATACAGTGATTCTCAAAATAAATTACTGGCACCCTCCCCCCAACCCCTTGTAATTAGGGTAAGTGTTAGAACAGAGATTTTGCACTGTTTTGGGTGTGGGGTCTACTTGAAAGAGAAATAGGGCTTGTTCAGGCATCATCGTGGTTTGGGGCTGCCAGTCTCTGCCCTAGGATAGTAAGGATGCAAACCAGCTGGGTCTCTCATTTCAGCTTTCTTGGCTTATAATAACAAATGACTCAGCTTGAGATTTTATAAAACAATGAGTCAACCCAAACTAAGGAATCAAGTATAGCACTTATGCTTCATAACTTAGTCATCACAGCCCACCCCACCGCTTTCTCTCTATATGTGTATCTACAGTATGTCTCTATTGTTAGCTACCTGTTCTTATTACAGGCTATTGGGTACATCTTGAGCCTGAAGTGATCGCTACTAGGCTGGTCTTCCTTGGACAACATGTCACATGGAATATTCCATGTTAATTACTTCACAGAATTCCTGGTTCATAATAGACCAAATTTAGTTTTTAAGGTACTTTCTGCTGTGACTCCATGTTTTCATCAACTTTTCCCATTATTTTTGGATTTGGGTGGTTCTTTTTTGCTATCTGTGAAATGTAGAGAGGCTGGAATTTTGTGTGTTCTATAATGTTAATTGTTCTGGGGGAAAATAACATCTAAAAAATTACTGAAGCTGTGGTGGGAAAGGGTTAGAGGCTTCTCTTGCTTTAGGCCAGGAAAAGAGTATCTTTTAAGTTGGATGTTTCCTGAAAGATTTGCCCTAATTGATCAGAAGGCCTTTCTTCTATAGTTGCTTTCTATTTACCAATATTTAACATCCCCTGGGCAGGTAGAGTTAAGAGCTGTGCACTTAAAGCCTCTCCGGGATAATGCTGCTGTTTTCCTAAAAATAGAAAACTTAATGTCCAAACTATTTATGGTTTTAATCATCATATGATTGTGTGGGCTGATGTTTTAGATGTTAATGTGTGGAGAAAATATTTCTAAGAAACGAGACAGCATACTTAATACAGTAATAATCATCTACTTTTAAGTACACTAGAAGTAACTGGATATAACAATCTGAAGTCATTAAAAATGTTTTTTATTCATTCTTGATAGTATAGTTTTCCAAAAGACTGTTAGTAGTTACCCTTGTTTGTTCAATAAAAAGGTATTTAGAGAAATAAACCATCCTCCTCTTTTAAAATTGGTTCTGATTAATAGACTTTCTCTCTTTTTTCAACCAAGCAAGTGAAATTTTATAATGTTGGTTATTTTGGTTATTAGTTAACTTGTAAATTGTGGTTAACAGATATTTTGTACGGAAAATTAATGGCTTCATTCTTGCAACTAGCATTCTTCTCCATAGCCTGATTTTTTTTTTTTTTTTGGTTTTGGTGAGCTATTCAGTACACATACTCTCCTAATCTTCTCATGTATGTGTCAGCTGCTGGTTCCTATCCAAATGTTGAACTCATTTGACTAAGCACTGCCAGGGCCTTTTCGGAGCAATTTCCCCTCTCCCCTCTCCATTTCTGGAGACTTCTATTTCTCCTGAATGCCCCTGTCTGGGAAAGATTATCTTGGCAAAGAAGGGGGACTTTGGGAAATTAGAGAAGGCAGTTTCTTTGCTGCCAAGCAGAAGTAGTGCCTCGCTGCCTTCAGAGAAATGTTGGTGGGAAAAGTGGGAAGCTCAAAGTGTCCCTCAGTCTTTAAGAAGTGTAAGTGATCTCATTCTTTGCCTTAAATGACTTCAATCCCACAAAGCAAAGAAGGATGCCTGAGAGCTTGACATTCAAGCTGATCAATCCTCTTTTTACATAGCTTTGGAGCCAACAAGAGCAATGCTTGATTTGGGGTCACTAAGATGATGCTATGTAGCACTCAAAAATGAGTCTTTATGGGACTTTGTTACCATAGCACCTTAAATGGCTGTCCTAGCCAGCAGAGTGGTGTTCAAATGGTATGCCCTGGGGCCAAACCAGTTATTAAAATGCTGACATACTTCTGGGATCCTCTGGGTCTTCCTTGGATCCACTCAGGTGTTATCATCTGGCAAGAGAGGGGCCTCCAGGCCTCCTGTGGATGGCAGTCTTTCTAATCCGTCCATGCTTGGCCATATCAATTAGGAAATATTTTGATCATCACTTCTAATTCCCATCTTCTTTCCAGTTTTTCCTTCTGTCAATCCATTCATTCATTTTTAATTCATTTATTCAACAAGTACTTCCCGCTTGCCTGCTAAAGGCAAGCCATTTCTGTAGGTGCTAAAGAATCGCTAGTGAATAAGATGGACAAGGTGACAATCCAGTGACACATTCATTCCAGTAGAGAGAATAAACAATACACATGAACACAACGATATAAACAAGATAATTTCAGTAATGATGGGTACTATGAGGGCAGTATAAAGTGAACATGATCATTGCCAAGGAAGGGTTCATTAGGTAGCAGGGTCAAGGAAGGCCTTCCAGAGGAAGAACATTTAGCCAACTGAGACTTGAGTGGGTGGTTCTTCTGATCTCTGTTGGGTTTGATAGTGTTTTTAAGAGTCAGCAGGCTGCCCCTGGGGCTCTACTCGATGTGTCTCTCACATTATATCCAGAATCCAATGAGTAATATAAAAGAGAAGGAACACATTTTTCCAGATTATGCCTATGTCACATTTGCTGGTATCACTGGCTAAATGAAACCAAGTGGATGAACCCCAAGGCAAAGAGGGAAAGCACCACAAAGTTAAATAGTGAAGGACTTGGATAAAATGAAGGGTGAAGAAGTGCGATCATTAATACAATCAACCAACCATATATCCTTCTATTGACTTTTCTCTTTTACCTACAATATTTAAATTTTAAAAAACCGTATATTTTTTTCTCCTTTTCTATAGCAACCTGTTCTTATATTAATAGTTTTGGATGCAATATCTCACTGTCTTCTCAAACTTCTCTGAGAATGCTAATTAGAATTTTTTTCCCCTTGATCTTCTCAGTTCTGCAAATAATTGCTTTTTCCTTGGGGGGTCATTATTATTTTTTGTACTTTGCCCATTTTGGCGCCTCTCCTTGGTGCTGTGGTTTGTGTCAGATGTCGGCTAATGCTTCGCTGTCTGTTCTTTCGTGAAGGGATGGGTTGATTACCATAAGGTGCAGCTGTGAGCTTTTTCTATAGGGTTTTCCATTTGAGTATTTGCCTGTCTGCTCATCACTTTTGCTCTCTAGATTAAAACCTGCCAACTAAAGCAAGGATACAGTAAGCTCCCCTGTTACTTTACTATGAGGTGCGAGTATCCACAAGGGAAACCTTGATCCTATCCAGATAAATTAATTGAGACTTTAGAGAATAGCTTCTATATTTCATTTGGGATTAAATGTTGGATACAGCCATCACTCTGCATGGTCAGGGACCTGGGAACAGAGTGTATGGCTGAGAGGAGCAGCTGTTCTATTGGCTGAAAGAGATTTCTCTTCTCTTTCCCATTCCACTCTCTATGCCTTCCTCTGCCTAGCTAAAAGCCTCTCAAGGGTTAGCTAAGAAGTAAGGTTTCTGCCTTCTCTGCCTCATTCTCTTGTTTCCTGTACTCTGTTATCTGTCAGCATGACCCTAGCTGCTTTCCATCTTCCAGAAATTTTTCATATCTGTAGTCTACTGAGGCCCCAGGTGTTGAGACAAACACATAGATTTCCTCTTCCATCTTGAATTGGAAGCTCCTGTGAGATTTAAAACCCCACAACAACCCCTCCCAAGTTAAGATCACCAAACATTAAATGCACAAGTTAAAGAATGTAAGTAAATCAATTTATATTTAACATTGTCCATTTTGTATCACTTATAGCATCTTACTATTCACTTTTCCTTTTAAACAAAAAAAAAAGATTAATTTTAAAGATTTCCTTTCAAAAGATACACACTCATAAAATCCATTGTCGGTTGCCTTTTGGTGCTAACCGTTCCAAGAGCAAAGAGCCCATAGCAATTATAGGTTTAATCGAACTTTAACTGGACATTCTTTCCCTTAAAACTTTTCTGCAGTTCTTAAAACCTCCTTTATTTGTCTAGGAAAGACATATTTTAGACATGAATGAGGATTTTTCTGAAACCCTTTTACTGAAAATATCTCAAGTACAGTAGACCCTTCTCTCCCCTCCCAAACTCCCACCCCCGCCCCATCTGCCCCCAGCAAAGAAATTTCCTGGAGACAAACTGTTCTCAAGCCAACGATTCTGCCCAAGAGATTCCAGGCTCACAACTGCTTAGGCAAACTGCCCACCCTGCCCTGCTGGTCTGCAGTCAGGGGCTTTCCGACAACACAAAGCTCTAGTTTAGTTGTTCCCATTTTTGAGTTTAAGGTTTAGGGAGGGTGAGCAATTCTTTCATCCCTTTGCCTTAAAGTTTTGGTGGGAGGCTTCTCCCTTTTGCTTGGCTTGGAAAAATGAAAAGAAAATACTGACTACATGACTACATATGCACAATATCATTGTAAATGGCTCTCAACACATTCATACTAGCATGACTTTTTTTTTTTTATAACACTGGAAAACTTATCTGTGGCTGGAATTTTGTTTGACCAGTGAATCATGAAAGGTGTATAATTGTAATTTATTAGAAGTTAAGTAGGAAATATTTTGGGTTGTTTTGGAATCTGTTAACTTCAATTAACTAGTACATGCTAAAAGAAGAAAAGAATATATATTAAATCAATTAGATCTTCATATACACATTGTAACTACAATACTGCTGTGGGGGCTCTTGTACCCTACATATCTCTGAGCATTTGATCTATTTTTAATTAAACTATTTTATTTCAACTGAACTTTTCTTGTTTGTTTACATTAGGTAGGAGGTAGAGCCTTTGGAATGGGAAACTGCTTGGACCATAGGTTCTGGTTGTACACACTAGGACGTGACCATGCCTCATATGTCTATGCCTCAATGGTCACAATCTGGGAGACACACAGGTCAGCTTTCTGCTGTAGGGACCAGCAAGGATCCAGAGACACTGCATGTATTAATAATCCTGGATCCTCTTTCATTGCTTTAATAAGGTCAGGTCCTTTCACCACTCGCCAAGATCCTGTCCTAAAAAAGGACAGAGGATGGATCAATCCATCTGAGAATCCAATAGCCACAGACTTTCATATAAGGGCACTCGTTAAATGTTATTGGACTAAGTTTGCTACAGTAAACTAAAAGGTAGGTTTTCTTTCTACACAGCAGGTGGGAATACTTGAGGAAGCAATAAAGACTACATTTTCTGTATTTTCTCTTGCTGTAAATAAATCTGTGACTCTGATAGTATGTGGATTTAATGATATTTTTCCAGCTTGGGATACAAACATATTCACATTTCTTATTTTTCTAATTACTAATTGAAATGCCCACAAACTCTTCCTCTTGAGTTCCCTACTTCTGTATCCTTAATTGTCCAAGGACCCCAGCCAAAAGGGACCAGCTCTGCTTCAACATTCTAGAAGAGACAGGGAACTGGAAGGGGGAATCATTCCATCAGCTCTACTGCTGCAGTTATTGCCCGTGACAGTATTGCTGCTGGAGACCTGTCGTGTGCAGCCCAGTGGATACTTGTCCACTGTCCCAGTGATATCTCTGCTGCCTTTTTGTGAGTCACTGGTCCAGAGGTGTTTCCCACTTCAACCTCATGTTACTACAGAACTAGCTTCTCTTTCTAATTTTCAGACTTTGCATTGAGCTCTGGACCATCTCAAACGTCCCTTTCCTTCTGGTGAGTGGTTTTTTTTGGAGGGAGGGTTGGGGACTTTGCTACTCTTCTTTTTTTGTTGTTGTTGTTAGAAGAACTTGGCTAGACCATTACAATCCATTTTTACAAGATCTTCGAACTTTGAATCTCAAGCATAAGGAGTTGAGCTTCCTCCAGGAAACCACTGGCTTCCTGAAAATGACTCTTTCCCACCTTCAGGATATATCAAGATGTCTATGGGAAAAGCAGACTCCAGCAAGTGACAAAAAGGTTCTCCTCTGTCCTTCAGTCTTGAAATTAATGACCTCATCCTGCATTTGCTTAACTAAGCAGGGCCCCTCAGTGATATATCCTGAAGTTTATCCCAAGAATACAGATACTACAGAAAGATTTTTTTAGTGTTACTTAAAATGATGCAAAATGTATGACAATTCATATACCCTATATGATCATTTGTTGAGATATTACTTTGAGTTTTCCTTTTGCTGATGGAAAATTTGGAGATATTTGAGATGCTTTTCTCTCTGGAATTTGTTCCCAATTTTGAGGCCGTTGTTTGCTTTGCCACAGATGTTTTTGCAGTGCCTGAAGTCTAAGTTAAATACAAGCTTTCTTCTTGGCACTTGAGAAAGCCTAAAACAATTGGAGAGATTACGCTAAGTGTCTCAGAAGGGAGGGTAGAGAGGAAAACGCTCCTTTTTGAGGAGTGGGGTAGGAAAGCAGCAAGAGAATGGAGAGGACTCTCTAAGGCTGAGAAGGGGACAGAGGTCCCTGGGTTCCGGTGGTGGTGGAAACCCACACTCTAGGTGCCCTGGTGAGATGACATGACCCCCAGGGCGAATGGTTGCTTACAGCACCTAAGACGGACTGTAGGCAGAGAAGTTCTTATACTGACTCTACGATGATGTGAATGTCCAAGTGTGGTGTGGATGTGGCACAGGTCCCAAACTTCAAGTGATTACATGGACTTGAACAATGGGCATCTCAGTTGTGGCCAGGGTAACCCAAAATCTAGAATGTCCTTCTCAAATATTGTGCTCTACTGAAGACCTCAGAGCCTTTGCTTTACTCTGACAGGAGTTTGTAGGCCCAATAAAGACTAATAATAAAAATGAATTTTTGCCTTGAGTCAAGAGATCATGATTTTGCCAACTACTGCTTTTGTCATCTGTGAGAATAATTTTTCTTGCCCACAAAGTGAAGTCATGCACTACTGAGTTTCTATAATTCTATCTCTGAATTTTCAGGGGAGTGAAATAGGTCCTTCATTACCTCAGGATAAATTTTCAGAGGAGACTTTTAGGATAAAAGCCATGGGCTTAGAGATATAATAAACCCTGCAACTCTGACCTCTTCACCTTCCCCTCATTCTTGTCTTGAGACTGTTTCACAGTGAGTTACTCATAGATAAAGGGCCCTATTCCCTACTTGTTTTTGTTTGTTCTCCTATGGGAGGCTAGAATAGACTATTGTGCTTTCATCTCATTTGCTTGCCTGGCTTGGACCTATCCTTTAAGACTTATTTCGGGAATTATCTTCCTCAGGAAGCCCTCCCTGACTGCACGGCCTGAGTCAAGTTCCCTTTGCTGTGTGCTCTTGCAGCAAACTGCTCCGTAGCACCTGGTCCACCCTGTTGTTGTACCTAACCAATTTGTCTTCTCCAGAAAAAATCATGACTTAAAAAAAAAAAAACCACAGAAGATTCTGATGTATGTCAAATTTATCCAAGGTGGACATTCACAGAGGGATGCAAAATTGAATCTGAATGGTAAAATGGTTAAGAGCATACATTTTGAAACTAAGTTGCATAGGATCAAATCTTGGACCGATCACTTACTATGTAACCTGGTCTAGATTACATGATCTCCCTGCAAGCATATATCCCATAAGATTGTTGTGAAAATTAAGTGCATTTATACATATGGTGCTGAGGATAGTGCCTGCCACATGGTAACTCTGTTATTACTTGAACTGAATACTATTATATTTATAGAGAGAGTTCCAGGACTCTTTAAAGTTCTCTGTGGGAATATGGTGATGTGGGATGACCTGGGCCCCGGACCATGACATTTCTCCTTTCTTTTCCCACCCTGGGGTCTGCCTAACACATGAAGGGCCTTGTGTACCATTTGTGTCCATTTTACTCACAACAGCTGCTCCTTGGCCAACCCCCAGCCTAGAGGTGTGCCCATTAGAGCACCGTGTGCTCTGGTTTGGAGGGACTCAGAAAAAGGTCTGTACCAGAGCTGAAATTCTGGGGTCTCTCACATCTGAAGCATGGTTTAAAAGAAGGGATATAGGCTCTAGGTAGGCATAGCCCCTTGTCCCCTTGGGCCCTCACCACATGAGGAGGACTATGGCCAGAGAAGGACCAGAGTGAAGTCCTCTTAATCATAGTGCTCAAGTCAGGGCCCTCTCTCGCCCAGGTCTCAGGTTGGTACTGGTCTGTGCTGTGGGTTTTTCACACCCAGTGAGACTCACTGGTGCCAGTTGATGGATTACATTGTTTGGTGCCAAGCTTGGAATTTTCCTTGCTGAGCAAGTCCTTTTTGTGGTGTTTGTGAAATATTGTCAAATCTGCCTTGAGAACTTTCCCAAGTGTGAGTGAAAATGTGAAATCCTTGACAACAGGAAGAATTATTGTTTACTAAATTCTAACTGGACACTTCCCCTTTCTCATTTCCAGCACATAGAGGCATAGGCCTCCAGGAATGTTCTCATCAGAGTTACAGAAAATCCTCAATTTCTTTTTAAATGCTGAGAGCCCAGATTGGAACCATAAGAGAAATTAGGGATATGCTATAATTTATAAATACTAAATGCGATAGAAGATTTTTCCCTGATTTTTCTTTCTCTTTTCTTGTCTGTCCTCAGCATTTGTGATACTTTGAGAACTCAAAAAACCTGGGAGAAATGAATATATTTTTTAGTAATGGGTAGTAGCTTCTTGTGGGGAAGACTTAATGGTCTAAATGTGTACTGTTATTATGGTATAGAGAAAAGATAGAACAGGCAGTTTCTATCTTGTTCCATTCGTAGCCAGCTCAGGTTGAGTCAAGTAAGTTTTTTCTTTCCTCTGAAGTTCAGCTCCTTCTTCAGCAAGAAGAAAGGCAGGATCCTGGACCAAGCAAAAAGACTTAATTTTGTTACCATGATTTATGCCAAATCTGCAATGTGAAGGGAGGTCTGCAACATACAAGGCTAGCATGTCACTATTCCATAACTAGATGACTTCATCTGTAAAAAATAAGCCAGACAATAAGGAATCTTTCCAAATTGAAAGTTTGGAAGTCAAGAAACTCAAAACTTTGAATTTAAGATGGAATTTCAGCATATTTTACCCTTGCACATTTTCCCCTGTTCCAAATTCCAATGAAATCAATCAAAACACCCAGTAAGAGGGAGCATTATATCATCGATGGAAACTAGGGAAGGGTGCCATCCATATATCAGAAATTTTTGGGTTTTCTTAAATAAGATAGAAGTAGGTAAATCTGGATTAATGGCACATGAAGGAAGACTGTGTAGGAAGCAGATGGAAAAGACCTTCATACAAAAGAAATCTCTAGAATCCTTTACCCCAGAATGTCAGAGCTGAAGACAACTGTGGTATACCAGATGCTTTCATGCCCTGCCCAGATCCTCTTTCCCAGGCCTGGAAACCCATCACTCAGCTGCTATAGGTCTTGGCTGCTAACAGGTTACATCCTTTTCTAGAGGATTATCCTTGAATGACAGGAGCTGCCTCAGGTGGAGATGCCTGAGAGGTTACCTGCCACCACTCCCCACTCCCTACCCAGGGTGGCTCATACCCAAGAGTGAATAAAGCAGGAGTGTAACAGTTCAATCTCCCATGCCTCTGGGTAGGGAAGCCTCTTAGTCTCATTTCATACTCCAGAGCTCCCTGTGAGGTCAAGCTGAGGCCACACTTCAGCTGAAACCACACCTTTGCCCAGCTCCTTCACTACCTGGTACTGCTACCCTCACGCCCTAATGCATTTCCCCTGAGAGCACTCCCTCAATAAGCCACTTACCCAGGATCCTCATCTCAGACTTGCTCCTAGTAAACCTGATCTGAAAGAGTATCCTAGGAGTGGTCCTAGGAAGTATGCTCTAAGGACGGGATACTGGAGTCAGATCACTCGCTGACAGCAATGAGAACACCATCACTTGGGGTAGGTGGAATATCAACAGCCTTTGGCATGCTGTAACAGTGTAATTACTAGTAAATTTATTTGTGGTGAGCAGGTGGAAGGATATGCACTAATTTGTGCAATGTCTTTGCCTTTGTAGCATTCATTGCTAATTGAAATTGTCTCATTTATATTTTTGTTTTCATGTTTATTGGTTGTTCTCCACTAGAATTGAAACTTCACTGAGTCAGAGACCTTGTCCGTCCTGTGCACTAATATTTTCCCAGCATCTATGATAGTGCCTAGCATTTAGTAGCTAATCAGTAAGTATTGGTCAAATGGATGAATAAAAATTTAATGGATGATTTTAAGGAAGGAATCACTGAAAAAG
This sequence comes from Lepilemur ruficaudatus, assembly GCA_963574885.1. Taxonomy (NCBI): domain Eukaryota; kingdom Metazoa; phylum Chordata; class Mammalia; order Primates; family Lepilemuridae; genus Lepilemur; species Lepilemur ruficaudatus. Next base: position 44,910 of record CAUYRT010008205.1, read on the forward strand.
AGATTAGTTATTAGGAGTGGTGGTCAAAGTATTTATTGATATGGCCCAGGTACTGACAACAGAACGGCCATCATCCATAGGGCCGGGAGTGCCCCATATTGCCAGGTAATAGCACCTTAATTAGTAGATCTATGGAAATAGTCTCTATTTAGCCTTTCAAGGGTTTAGCCAAAAAGAATGGTTTCTACCTCTACTGTATCACTCTTTCCTGCACGCTTTGTCGGCATGACTCCATCTGCTTTCCATATTACAGAAATTTATTCAAATCTATAGTTCATTGAGTCCCCAGGTGGTAAGGCAAACGCATGTGCTCTCCATCCATCTTGGGCTGGAAGCCTATCTAAACATTTAAAATCCTGCAATAATTATACTTCATGTAATTATTACTGTTAGGGCTTGTTGGCCATTTTATTTGTTGTTAATTGCTCTTTCTGTGTTTTGTGTTTTTCCTTCTTTCCTCTGGATTACTTGAACATTTTTTAGAATTGCATTTCGATTTCTATACAGTGTTTTTCACTATATCTCTTTGTAGATCTTTGTAAGTGGCTGTTGTAGGTATTACATTATACAACATAGCTGTCACTTACCACAATCTACTAATGTTGACATTTTATCAGTTCGAAGAAAGTGTAGAAATGACCTCTCCTTTTACATCTCTTCAGCTTTCCCTGTTTATAGCACAATTGCTTTAAATATTTCCTTTACTCCCATTTAGAGCCCAGGGAGGGGATGAAAGTCTCAGCTCCGGGAGAGGACTTTTCTGACTTCAAACCTGTGGGAAGTTGGAGCCCTTCCTTACACCTGTCCAGGGAGTTGTCTAGGATCCCTGCTCAGCCTTTGTTGGTGTGGGTGGAGGTAAGGCCAGTTTTTTCTGTGGTGTTTGGCTAGAAGAGAGCAGTCATAGTCTAAAATTTTTCTCTTACTAGGCTGCCCTTTTCCTTGTCTTTTGACTAAAGATAACAGGCTTTAGTTGGGGCTTTTTCGGTGTGTGCCCATTGGTATGTCTGTGTTGCCAGCTTCTTCAGCTCCAAGTCTGAGACATTTGAGGCAGAAAGAAAAACAACAGTATGTCATTCATTGGGTCTGTCTTCTTCCTAAGGATCTGCCTCCTTCTCTCCACCTTTCATAGTCTTCTTATGTTTGTTTTATATATGATGTTTGGGGTTTTTAGTTGTATTTAGTGGAAAGAAGAGGGAAAACTGTATCTGCTCCATCTCCCTAGAAGTAGAAGTCTGATGTATAGATTTTTATAACCTTTGAATGTCAATCCAAATGAATGTTACCTGTTAAAAATGATTAAATACAAATTAAGATGATATAATGCAATGAAAACAGTAAAAAAAAACAGATTGGATCCTTTAGATAGGAGACATAATGAATGAGAAAATTGGATGAAGACATTTACCTATCTCAGAAGAAAATCATATAAAATTAATATGATGAGAGTAAAGATAATGGATATAAAGGGCAAACCCAGAACATACATTCTAATAGGGATTCCAAAAAAAACTAGACCTGAGTGGATGAAGGGCAAGCAGTAGAAGAGAAATAGTAGAATACATATGACAATTCACAAAAATGAAAAAAAAAAAAACCCTTGATAAAAACATTTTTGGAAAAACCCCCAATATCTCCAGGAATTAAAAATAAATCAAATTAAGCAGAGGGCTAAAATTTCTCTCCTATCAACCTTTTCAAACTGGCTAAGAATTAAATTTAATGGTATTCCAAGTTAGCCAGATTGTGGGAAATAGGCACTTTCATACATTTGCTATTGGTTGTGTAACTTGCAAGATTTCTGGAGGGTAATTTTGCAACATGTATCAAAATTCCTAAAAGTGTTTGAGTCTGGTCCAATTGTTTTAGCTCTATTTTTTATCTGTGGGAAATAGTAACAAGATCTCCGTCATGATTTACCTCTGGTATGATTCATGGCAGTTTTCTATATCACAGTAAAAAATTGGATACAATTATATTAGCAACACCCTTGGAATTATTTACTATTAATTATTATCAAGTACTTTACTAAGCCTTTTCTGCATCGTAAATCATTTAATTCTTCCAATAACCTATGAACTAGGTGCCATAATTATTCTCATTTTGTAAATGGGGACTATTGAGGCATGGAGGGATCCTGGGTCTATACATGTCACCGTGCTATCTGCTGCCTGTCTTGGTAATACCTATGCCACATAATGATTTATTATATAGTCACTGAAATAATGTACATGCTTATATTTAAAATATAAACAAATCTAAATTTACTGTTAACGGAAAACTGTCAGCTTAGTAAATAATACAAGGCAATCTTGGAAAAACGATTAAGTGTAGATTTTTAAAGTATAGAATCTAAGTATAAAAATTCATATTAAAGAATTAATGATTTTTCCTTTAGAGCTGTTTCTTTTGAAGTCATCTTGTTGGTTGTGCTATAAATATAATGACTTACCTATTAATGGTAAGTCTGGGCAAGTGTCAGATAAATTCACATTTACTGCAATAAGAACAGAGATATTTCATGAGGAAAAACTGAATTTTCTCCAAATTTCTCTGAAGTTGGCTGAGTAGATGCTTACTTTCTTCCAAAATTGTCTTAAGCATAAAAACGTGAAACTATTTTTCACATAGCTTTGCAAAGCTGATCTCATCATTGGAAACTGGGTTTGTCAGCTATAGAAACTGAGATAAAGATGTTTTCCCTAAAATGTTAGAGGCCTATTTTTAAAAAAATTGTGTCTCCTCAGTCATTTCCTGGTCTTCTTTGCTTTCTTCTTAGAAGTAGAATTTACTTGTGGTTCTTTGCTCTCAGTGTCACTGCTCTGTGAATTTTTCTCTCTTGTTCTATTATTTTAGTCCTTTTTTCCTGTCACATCTGATAACACTTTGGGGGAATGGACCGAAATTAGGGTGGTTCCTTTTTTAAGTTGCCATGAGCAGAGTGATGTGGGTCAGAATGATTCTGACAGTCTCCTGAGAAGGTGCTCTTTAAGTCACACTTAGGTGATAAAATGGCATGACACTCAATAGACTTTCTTACGATCCTTAAGTATAATGCATCCCAATAATTTAAAAAACCCAAGCTAGCAAAAGTGGAGTTGACTTTAAATCATGTGTAGTCCATACTTGAGTAAAGCATCAACTGAAATGAGAAGGAGCATTATACTAACTACCACAGTGTGAACATTGCTAAAAAAGAAAGTCAGAAAGCAGTGCCAGGCCAACACTTCTAATTTTAATCATAGCTCTAAATAGTCAAGAGCACACCCAGAAAATGATAGTGTATATCTAAGTCTGGTGCGTTTTGTGGTTAACATCTCTCTGACATAACCTTAGATAGTGCAGGTGGTTTTTCTTCCTATGGACAAAATTCTAAATATGGTATGTACTTTCCAGAGGCTGTGGTTTGAAAGGAGAGTAATGACGGTCAGTTGCATAATTACAGGTATGATGATGAAGCTTATAAGAAGAACTGCCCTGTTGAATCTCTTAGTTTTTAATTAAGAGGGATTTAGTAAGAAAGACATGTAAAGGTTTAGAAGTCATTTAATTATTTTCCTTCACCTTTATTTTGCTTCATAATCAGATGACGTGATCTTTTGGAAGGCAAGGAAAACATCTAGACACACGTGTATCTTTTTTTTATGTAATCATAAGAAAGGCACTGGGAAAGACTTGTTTTCAGTCAGATCCTCACACTATGGGTCCTCACTATTAACGTGGCTTCTGATCCTTCCAGTATGTAATGACTCAGTATTGAAAGCGACGTGAGTGGTGCATGATTTCTATGGTGATCTTTGCCAAAGTAAAGGTTTATAAGTACACATATCTTGGTGGCTGTGCTACATAAATAGATCTCAAACAAGTACAAGAACAGTGACCTGGAGTACACCTGGTATAAAGATTTGAATCTATAAGGATGGGGCAACATCCTCTTCATTATAAGGAACACATTGGTTAAAATGGTGGGATGAGCCCAATATTGAGTTCTGCTCTCTCCATTTCTCATAGAGTGACATATAGACCACGTTAAAAAGAAAACATCCCATCAGTGTTGCAAATCAGGAATGGGTAACAGATAAATGCAACACATTTGCAGCTGGGGAATATCTGCCCACTCTAATGGGAATGGGCTAGGGTATTAGAAGCTGTTAGAATGGACACAATGTACCCTCCTGAGAATAAGTATGTAAGACAGCAGCACCAAGACACTGCAAACGTGTGCTTATTTTGGAGAGGCTCTGAGGCTCCTCCCCGACATGAAAGGCAACACCAAACTGAGAAGTGGTTTTCAGCTTTGCTCCTAGATCAAGCATAGAGACAGAGCAGAAAACCTGGCCCTGAGAAGGAGAATCTGAAGCTCTATCCATAACAAGTAGATAGAAATATGAGTATAAGGCTGGAGAGAGAGGTTTGAGCTATAAAGATAAGAATTTCAGCGTACAGGGGGTATTTATAGCCACACAACCAACTGAGATCACTAAGGGTGAGTATAGATAAAAGAGGGATGTCACCCAAGAATTGAGCTATGGGATGTTCCAACATTAGGAAACTGGAAGAGAAAGAGGGAGAAAAGAACAAACCAACAGAGGAGAATAATTGGAGAGAACAGGTTATTCCTAAGCTATTCCACCTGTTCCAGAGAGGCTTCTTGATCAAGATGGTAGACCGAACATTTCCTTTCCTCCCAAGATTTCACTGATATGACAGTGAATGTATAGGAATAAGAACCAATCTATGTAAATACTAAAAACAATCCAAGTGCTATCACTTTGACAAATATTTAGAAAGTAGAAAGTATCTTAGTGTTCTCCTTTGTGGATAACACAGGGCACAGGAAATAGTAAACTGCAGCTTGCAAAACACAAAAGCCAAGAGTCAGGGGAAGTGAGAAGTGATTTCACATGTATAAAGGCTCCATGCTCTGAGTCAGCAAACACAGAGATAGGGACGAGCTGTGGCTTGTCAATCAGGATGGCCAACTAGAGGATTGTGTACAGAACAGGTAGATAAAAGGTTTTGCCACTATCCCCATAACTGCTCTGAATAGATCAGATTTGCCTGAGAAAGGACGTTGGTGTGAGTGTTGAATCACTGGAGTAGGGAGGCAGCGTAGAACACGGGGAGAGTAGACTTGCTTGGGGAACGGAAGCAGTGAAGGAACAGCAGCTCTCTCTAGCAGTGAAATACACCAGAGTATCATATCCTCAGAGTAGAGTCAATTGTGGGGGTTCTGACTCAGGCTGCCTATACCTCCCCGTGAACTACATATTCAGAGCCCAGAGGTCACCATCCCACTGAAAAGGCCGTGTTGGGTAAACACACCAACAAAACTGCAGAGGAACCCCACTCCTAATGCCCACACTAATCAAATCAACTCTGCATTTGTAATTATGTATGGTAAATCAAAGATCACCAGATATTTAGGGAAAACAAAAGCATGAAAGAGGAAGAATAAAACAATGTAAAGAACAGAATGTAAAAATTCTGTGATATTTTAAATAATATTTCATCTATAAAATAGAGTAAATAAAAAGAATGTATATTAAAATATTTTATCAAATTAAAATAATGGAATACCATTATTTGGCAATGCATGACTCTTTATATAATCACACAATTTAATTGTAGATATTTTATTTTTGTTTTTTTCATGTTTGGAATCAACCTATAGTCAAAGCACTCAAATCTTGTTGCAGAACAAATAATGCAAATATTGATCCTGATAGCGTAGAAATAGGTGTATAGCTGACTAACATTGAGAGTAGACAGCAGGGATAAGCGGTAGAGAAAAATTTGGAAGATCTAATTTTATCTTACATAGTCTAGAATCAATGGGACCTTTGCATATTTGTGAAAGTTATGATAAACAACATAAAACTACAAGTTAATTAACATATCTCAGGAAATGGACACAGGTTTGAGTAAAAGTGCCCTAAACTGCCCATCTTTTATGAAGTGAACTGTTTTGTACCCTCTAAAATTGATTGATTCGGAAAGAGATAAGCAAGTGTATTGTTAGAGTTGCAGCAGTAATCACCAGAAGAACTAAAACTAGAAATATAAAGTGGCTAGCACTTAGGCTGAGACTAGAGATGAATAGAAAAGGGGACCTTTTATTTATTTTTATTTGTACCCTTCTTAGGAGTTTTTTTTTAACACATGTATATGTCTTGCTTTTATAAATAATAAATATTTTAAAATAAACTAAGATCATAAAAAGGAAACTCCTAAGTTTATGAAACTATCATAATGCTAATACAAAAAGCTAACAGAGAAGAAAATGATAAACTTTTAATTTTATGAACTTATAGTGATGCAAATAAATGTTAATAAAACAGATTTGGTAGTTAAGTAAAAGATTGATGTGATTCACCAAAGGAGAGTTTATTCCTCAACATCAGGAAATCAATTCATACAATTGCACATATTAACAGATCAATTCAAAAAAAAGCCACAGTCATTTGAATAGACAGAAAATTCAACATTCTTTCCTGATTAATAAAACCTATAGTAAAATATAAATAGAAGTATACATTTTAACATGATAAAAGTAGTTAACATATGTATGACAAAATTTAACTCCTTCATATATAAAGTGCTTTTATAAAGCAACAAGAAAAAGATACACCCAATATAAAAATAATACTAGGAGGAAAATCACAAATCAATTATCCCCCAACCATTGAAAAAATGTTCAACTTCATCAGTATTTTAAGGAAATGTAAGTGTGTGCTACAAAATAAACAGTTTAAGATACGATATTGGCAATGATTAAAATGCTTATACTCAGTATTGGGGAGGTTGAACTAAATGGGCTCTCTTCTCTGACTGGAAGTTGTGTACATTGATAAAATAATTCAGGAAGGTAATTTTTCAATATATTAAAAAGCATTAAAAGTACATAGACCTTTCAATATGGAAATTCCATTTTCAGGAGTTATATCTAAAAATATCACAACATACGTGCTCACAAAATTTAGCAACAGGATTATCAAAATATATTTTATAATGGAAAAATTGAAATGAATCAAATGTCCACCAGAAAATAGTTACAAAAATTATGATTAATCCACATAATACTATTCAACCATCAAAATTAGTGTTACACATGAATACTTATTCATATGGAAGATGTTTAAGATGAATTAAGTGGTAAAAGCAAGGCTTGAAACAATGTAACAGTATAATCTTGTTTTGTTTAAAATTATCTACATCAATATCAATCATTATTTATCTACCTACCTACCTATCTGAAAAAGGTGGAAAGACTATCACGATGTTAATGTTAATTGTCATCCATAGGCGTTTTAAAATTTGTTATTGTTTATTATCGTGCATCATATATTCTGTATTATTTTTTCTCTTCGAAAAATAAAGTATTGGTTTTGCAAGAATAAAGCAAATGTTATTTTAAGGCAGAAGTATATACATATATATATATATTTTCTTTCTTTGTGTAAAGAATGCAAAAGGTTTAATATGCTTTTTATACAATGAATCTTATAATTCAATTAGAATATGAACACAATAGAAATAGAAATCTGGCTGTAGGCAATTACCAAAATAAAAACTATTAATGAGCTAGGAACAAGAAAAATTTGGCCTCACTAGTAATTTAACTAGTAATTTAAAAAATGACGTTAAAAAGAGATTTTTTTTTAAATAACCAGACAAAAGTTTTCTAAAGAACAGAGAATTAATTCTATATAATAGCACATGTTTTAGGCTGTGCGATCTCTTGTACAATGCAGAAATAGGAGCAATATTTCTAGTGAATATGAAGCTACATAACAAAAGTGTTAATATTGTGCATGCCATTTGGCCCAGATATTCCCTTTCTCAGAATTTTCATAAGGAGAAATGTGGACATGCACAAAGAAGCATGATCATTACAGTATCGTTTGTAATGGTGAAAGTTAGAAAAAATATCAATGTTCAAAAATAAGATTTAATAAATTACAGTATAATCACAAAATGGAATATCAGACATTAAATTGGATTTTTAGAAGAATATATAATAACATGGAAAAGGTTCATAATAGACTATAAAGGAAAAACTAAGTATTCTTTTTCTGCTCTACCACAATACAAGAGAATAGTTTTTTGGTGTCATGTGCAAAATACCCTGGTATCTTGCCGTGTTTGGTATCTGACCACTTAAAATGACCATTGATGCTTTACTGATGTCTGCCCTGGCACTTGGTAACAGTGGCACTGAGAGAATCTCTCTTTCTTCTCCCTTTGTGAATTTATATAATGATTCTAACATGGGAAAACATCTTTATTAAAAAAAGGAAACAATACTGGTAAATAATACATCCATATTCCTGTGATCCAGAACATTAGTGTGAGTTCTAAGGTAATAAGTTAGTGATCTTTACCTGAAAATGCAATTAGAACTCATGAAAAAATACGCCATCTATTGTACATTTTGATTAACTTAAATTGGCAATGCTAAAATGTACACTTCTTATTTATTAAAAAGCCTTGGATAGGGAATTAATAGAATAAGGGGTATAGTGTGTGCTTTGAAACTACTTGCAGATTGCAAATCACCTCCACATAGTTACTGAATTATTTCATCTAAAAATGTATAAAGGCACCACAATATGGTGATTGAGAACTTGGCTTCTTTTGGTCAAAAACTAGGCTCTGTTGCTCTTTGTGCTTGGGCCAGTTACACGATCTCTATTTCCTCACCTAAATAAGGGGCATAATGATAATACCAACATCACAGGGATGTTCTGATATTTAAGTTCATATATTTAAAGGCCTTATAAATATGCATGGTAATCTTTCAATAAACACCAGCTGATATTATAAATTCATTATGGCTATTACTACATTTCCTGTTGACCTGACTTTTATGTCTTTCTTTTACAATAATGCTTTAGCAGCTGAGAAAACCCAAGGCCCTCTTTGAGATTTGCAGAGCATATGTGACATGCATAAGTGAACCATCTAAAATATGCCATGGATATCTCCACTAAAGTTCTAGTCTTGCTGGTGGCCTTCTTCCAACCTTTTTGCTTTGCTGGCTTCTTTCTGTTTTGGACGCATGCTGCAATTTCATTTCATCTAGCCCTTCGGATGACAGTATCAATTTTGGACTTACAATCATGACTTTCATCTCTTTGACTCTGTAGGTCTCAATCCTAAATTCTGACTTCCCTATTTATGAACAAGAACCGTGAATGACTGTCCCCTTACTGTCGTTGTAGCCTATGGGATCTTCTCAGGCTTGAAATAAGAGGAAGTTTTGATAATAAGCTGGTGGGCTTGGGTAACTGGCTGACGGGAAGATGATGTGAGCAGGAGGATTTTAGGAAGTAAAACTGATAGAATCTTGGGGATGAAGGAGAGAACAAAGTCTGGGGTGATTTCCACATTTTTGTCTTGGTTGCCTAGAGAGACTATGAACAAGGAATGGCAGGTTTCCCAGCAAAGATATCAAGTTGTTGCATAAGGAAGATTTGGGGATTTCTGGTAGAGATTTCCAGCCGACAGCTGAAAATCTGTTTTCAAAAATTAGACCATTTCTCCATTGCCCTAACTACTAATTAGTTTGAATTAAAGTGAGTTGGTGTGGGGTAGACAGACTGCTACTTTCTCTTCCCTGTTTATTTGTCAGAAGAATTGGGGTTCGTGCTATATCAGGAATAAACTCATATCATTTATGTTGGACTTAGATAAAGATACATTGTGTGGGGCTCCACTGAGAAATATAACAAGATATGTTAATATAGCATGCAGAAAGTTGTTAAGCAGCACTATATTAATTCTATAGCCAATCAAATTGGCTTCTAAAAGGAAAAAAAATGTTAGAATACAAAAACATTAGATTTGAAATAACTTGGAGCCACAAGAGCATCTTGTGAAATCCCATGTAATAAACTATGGTTAAGGGCTTAAAACTATGGCAGCCAATATATATATATATCTCTACGGTGTTAGTTAAAATACTATTTCTTCTGTATTGTATGTATGAAATAAAAGGGAAAAAATAGCTAAATAACTGAAAAAGGAGAGAAGGGTTAGAAGGAGGAAGAAATAAAGCTTAAAAGAAAGGGAAAGGTGCTAATAAAATTATCAAAGAAGAGGGTAAATCAGTAACAGAAACTTTTTTCAGAAAAATTGGAGGAATAAAATAAGCAGATGAAATTTGTGACAAGGGCACACAAAGAAAAAACTTGTGAAGGAGAAGCACAAAGACAGAAAAGCAAACTCAAAACCACAGTAAGCATACAGCCTTGCTGATTTGTCATTTTATTCCTCAGAAACCCTCTATCAATAAAGTATAAGCACAACTCTGTAGGCTACAAACAAATACAAAACTATGCTTTAAATGCAAGAAAGAAATTTAACAAAAAACTAACACCCGTCTTTGGGTGGGGAGAGAATGAATGGTTTTTCATTCTTTTTAGCTTTGTATACTTTACCTAAAGGTCTTATATGAAGATATGCACAGGGGATTAACTCTATTTAAAAATGAAGCTCTGAGTCCCATTTCAAATTAAAATTTAATTCAGCAGAACGTTGCTCTGTGGCCAGCTTCTGCGGGAACTGAACAGGATGCCATTCTTCTCTGCACGATGTGTGTTGCAAACTTTCCCCATGAGGAAGAACTTATTTCCTCTTATCTGACACATTTCCCAGCCTGTGTTTCCAATCACCGACTGGCAGTGGGTCTGTCTGCCACATGGGTTGTGCAATGTCTTTGCCTTTCCGGGGGAAAAAACAACAGGCTACTCATGTCTACTATTTTTCTTTCCTATCCGGGTCTCGTTGGGCCTCTGCTGCAGGATTCCTCTGGCTCACAGAGTCTGAGAGAAGACGGCAGCGTTTTATTTGAACATCTTCAACCTTAGACACTCACAGTTCCCTCTGCCCTCTCACACATGCGTTCCAAAATTCGGTGTATGCTGGCGAAACTGGGCCTGTCGGCAGGCACCTTGCTCCAGCACAGACGCATCAGATTGTACAGCTCCAGAGGGCAGTTCTCAGGGCAGGAGAGGATGTTGCCATCCCGCACGTAGTAAATGACCTCTTCGTGGGCCATCCCGTAGTAGGGCTGCAGGCCGTAGGAGAAGATCTCCCAGAGGACCACACCGTAGGCCCACACGTCCGACTCAGTGGTGTAGCGGTTATAGAAAATGGACTCTGGTGGCATCCAGCGGATAGGAATAGCGTCGTTTTCATTAGCTTTGTAGTAGTCTGCTGAGTAGATGTTCCTGGAGAGGCCAAAGTCAGCAATTTTGACCACCATGTTCTCACCCACCAGGCAGTTCCTGGTGGCCAAATCCCGGTGGACAAACTTGCGCTCTGAGAGGTAGGCCATGCCGGCGGCTACCTGCCGCGCAATGCAAAGCTGCTCAGCACAGGACAGGGGTGGGGGTCCGGGGCTGGAGACCTGAGCCCTGGTGGACAAGTCACTGTGGCTGAGTCTGCACACGGTGTGAGGGGACATGCTGCGGAGGAACTCGTTGAGGTCCCCATAGGCCATGTATTCAAAGAGCAGACACATAGGCTTCCCGACCGCACATACACCTGGAACCAGAAGAGCATCCTCCGTTAGCCTTGGTTTCTCCAGTGGTACAATGGAAAGAGCGCTCGAAAACCAAATGACCAGATCAGAAAACATGGGGCCTTGGTGTTTTGTTGACAGCACCATAGTCCAACCCTGACCACATGTCTTTGACTAAACAGAGCCTATTTACCTTTTAAAATTCAGCTTATTTATCACTCACCCTAGGGTGCCTGAGCTCCTGACCCACCCAGGATCAGTTAGATTCTCCTTCTACCATCCTTTAACATAGTACCTACCATCCTATTTTATAATCATTTGTTTATTTGAGATTTCTTTTCAACATTTTAACACCTTGAAAGGAGAGATTATGTCTCATTCTTCTTTAACTTCCCCATCTCTGCCACACTTCTGGCAGAGTAGGAGCTCGATAACGTCTGGTGAATGAATTTATGAATGCATGCTTACTCTGGGTATGTGATGGAATTGCTCTGTGTTTCTGTTTGCTTCTCTGGAATGATAATAAGGAAGATGTTGTATAAAGTTTGGAAATAATAACAAAAGCAATCCAATATTCTCAGATGAAGTATTCAGGTTGCTGCAGTAAAACATTTTGATATTTAGGTTTACACTGTTCATTCTACAAAGAAATAATGTAAATATCAATAGAGCCTTAGATTTAATACCAGGAGGGCATCTTCAAATCTTAAAGTCTTGATAAATTTGAGAGAGAAACTGGAGAACCTGCTTGGAATATTAGATCAGATGGGCACAATTTCACATCACCATAAAAATAGATTATTTAGAGCTATTATTTTTTTTTCAGGCAAAAATTAGAAGTCTGTTTGAAAAAGAGAAGAAATAAGGAATACTGTTATCTTGGCTTATTTATTTTGATGTTAGTTTTTACTTCCAGAGACTTTAGCAATCAGCATATTTATACATAATAAGGGGAAAATTAGAGAAATGTTAGCTGAGTCATACTTAGAAATTTCTTCCCCACCATCCCCTTTGGATCGTCTTTAGTTAACAGGGATTTACCTATCTCATCAACTGACTTTACCATTGCTATGCGGTTGAGTTGACTTAAAAAGATTTTCTTATATTGGAAAAAAAAATTACAACATATTTCACAGAGAAAAAGATTTTTTTTGAACTGAGGTTATTTAATAAAATGTTCCCCTCTTTGATACAGAAAATATTATGTGGAAGATTTCTATTTTATGATGGTTATGAACAATTACATATATATGCATATACATATAATTTATAATTATATGTAAATATATATATACACACACACATATATATGAGCTTGCAATGTCTTATATATTATAATAACTCTAACCCAACTCTCAGTTGGGACTTCAAAGTGGAATAAAATTCTTGAGGGAAGGACTGTGTTTTATTCATCCATGTAATCTCAGACATAATACTATATGTGGCTCACTGTGGGTTTTCAATATATGTTGATGGATGGAAGGATGAATGTAAAATGGATGGATGGATTTAAAGTTTGATGGATGGATAAATTTAAAATTGGATGGGTAAATCGATAAGTATAAGAAAACCTCATGCTTAGTCCAAGCCGTATCTTGAAACATTAGTGTGACATTTCAACAAATCATCTCGCCTCATTGTTCTACAGTTTTCTCAACTTTCAGAATATTTGGTAAGAGTCTATGATCTCTAATGCCTATTCCTATTCTAAAATTCTGCATATTTCTGTATTCATATTCATTTTCTGTAATTTATAAAATGACTATACACTAGGATTTCAATAAAAGGGAATCAATTTTTAAGATGCAAACATGTTCAGTAAATGCCAAATATTTCAAATGTATAAAACAAAGCAGATTTCTTTGATTAGCAGTGAATTTTATGGATTTTCCTAATTTCTCTTCCTTCCACTCTTGTCATCCTATTTAAATGGTACTGACGTACAAGAAACTGCGAGAGTGGTGGAATCACATGCATGAGTGATTACTGTCTATGCATGCTGGAATGAAAAACAGACCCTGTTTTCATAGGACATTGAAATGACATTTAGATATAGCATTTAACAAATGGTAATATAAGCCTGAGTTCTTGTTGGGCAATAAAAATAATAGAAAACTTTCAGTAGTGATGTATAAACATGATACCACGGTAACCATAAATTTGTAAACTGTACATAGTTTGTGTTTGAATCAATCTTAGGAATTCAGAATGTTAGGAAATTGCAACTACTCATATATGAATGCACAATCAACAAGTTAAGAAACAATAAAAACTATTCTTCAACAGGAAAACTTCTCAGTTGGGTGCTCACTGCAGATCATTGCCAAAGGTTTTTCAAAAAGCAGGAGTACCTATCTCTTCAGTATGTCGCTCAAGCTCCAGTACTATATTTTCTATGCCTGATAGATGTTAAACAGGCATCTCAAAACCAGTGTTCCTCGTGAATCTTTAACTCTTCCTGGTATTTCTAGCTCACAATGTTTGAGTAAATGCTTAAGACAGAGAGCCAGAAATAAAACAGCTAGTTTAAAAGGCCTTATCAGGTGTGGTTTTGTGAAAGTTGAGTTTGAAGTGGCTGTCGACATTCAGCAAGCAGTAGACAGTTTGTATCTGAAGGTTAGGAAAGAGAGTAGGGTAGAGATTTTGATTTTTGAGTTATCAAAATATAGGGGGAGGGCAGGAGTTACCCAAGAAGAGTTATCGGGAGGAAGAATGTAGAGTGAAAAGGAGGACAGAAACTGTAGGTGCATTAACTCTTGGTAGGGGTGGAGACAGGGCAGTGGAAGAGGAGCCCTTGACCAAAACTAAGGGAGGAAGAGAGCAATGGAGAGAGACAGGTCATAGAAGTTTCACAGAGGAGGCCAGCCTAGAGTATCAAATCCTGCAAAAAATTGTTTGGGATGAAGGCTGAGAAGAGATTATTTTACTGAAGTAGAAATTGCTTGATCATCTTGAAAAAAATATATGTTTAATGGATTAGTGAATAAATGTATAATATTTGAGAAAAAAAATAATAAGTGTGGAGGGGCAGAAGCCAGATTCAGAGTGTAGTGTGGTGAGGAAGGAATAAATGTTTGGGAGTTGAGGAAGTAGAAGTGTTTTCAAGATGAATGGCTATGTACTGAATAACTTTCATTCATTTATTCAACAAATATTTATATACTGCCTACAATGTGCCAGAAACTGTTCAAGACATGTCATGATTCTTGACTTTGACATGCATGTGGATTCCTTCCAATATCTTGCCCTCTAAGTTACTTGACTTCCTTTCCTCGTGACCTCTGCCCAAATTCAGTCGCTCATTCTCTTTGTCATACTCCTGTGTCTTCCTCAACTCAGTCAATAGCACCTCGCCTCTTTCAGCTGCATACAAAAACCCTTGGTACTATCCCTGACTTCTTTCTTTTTTTGCACATCTCACATTTGGTCTGTCAGTAAATTATTGGGCTCTTCCTTTCCATGACACATAGAATTTGATCATCCCTCATTATCTTCACTACCATCACTTGGTCCAGGCCACTATCTTCCCTTTCTGCACCATTGCAATACCTGTTTACGGTCTCCCTGCTTTCATTGCTTCCCTTCAGATTATGCTCAAGAAAGCAGCCAGAGAAGTTCTGAAAAAAAATGTGAGTCATGACGTGCCATGTCACTTCCATTTGCTTCCCATTTTACTCTGAGTAAAAGCCAACGTTTTTCATAAAGCCAGATGGGATCTGCCCACCTCCTCTCTGATCTCATCTTTGAGACCTCTCCCCTCTTCCACCCTGCTCCGGCCACACATCTCCTTGCTATTCCTCAAGCACACTACATGTGCTGTTGTTGCAGGACCTTTGCAAATGCTTCTCATTCTTCTGGGAATATTCACATTGCGATTCCCTTATTTATCTTTGTCAGGTCTTTATATAAATGTCACATTTTCCCTAAAGTCTTCAAAAATTTTAGCTCACACTCTGAAAACTACTTCTTTGCTTTGATTTTTAAAAAAGATTTTAGAACTTAATATCCAGCATAGTATTTTTTTGTGTGTGTGTGTGTGTTCATTTTTATTATACATCTCTCATAATAGAAGGTAAGCTCCATGAGAGCAGTGATCTTTGAATGTTTTGTTCATTGCTGTATAATTAATACAGACTAAGTATTTCTGAATATTTGCTGAACTTATGAATCTGTGAATAGATGGAAATACAACAAAGAACAAAAAAATGTATAAATCACTGCCCTCATGACATTGTAGTTAGGGAAGAAAAGGAAGAAACAAAATAAACAAGTAAAATATATAGACTGTTCAACATTGGTAAATTCTGTGATGGAGAAGCAGTGTCAATGGAAGATTATTTTCTATGGTGACATTTTAAACATTTTTACAAATAGTAAGGAAGCAGCAAAGACAGAGAAAAAAGGAGGGATGAAATTAAAGAGGAATAATCCGTTAAGTAACAAATGACCTGCAGGGTTGAGATAGACCTAGGTGAAAAGACTAACATCGAAAAGGAATAGACACAACTCACTGATTAAGGAGCAAAGGAAGAAGCATGATAAGTGAAATATACAGTAAGAAAGACTTAGAAAGCCTCTGTTTTCTGATGAAATAAGTTGCCTCACTTGTATTTTCATACCTAGGAGTTTCACAATGTTGGGATTGTCAAATTCTGCCATGAGGGCTGCCTCCCTCTGAAAGTCTGCTTGCATATCTGCTGAGGCTTCTTCTTTGAGCATCTTTACTGCCACCATAGTGAAAGGTTCGTAGGGAAGCAAGCCTGGAGCCCTGAGAGATAAATTTATTGGGAAAGAAACCAAAGATCAGGAACATTATACATGCTCCATCATATCCACCCACATTTATACATGTCCCCCCTCTCATGCAGCTCTTCCCAGAGCCACAGAATCAAAGGAAAATGACAAGTAGGTCACACTTAAAACTCCTTGCTTCAATTGATAAAAATCACTTGGGTTATTTTCAACATAGATTAAGTTCTAAAAATGCATTATTTGTATATTATTGGAATTCTAGAGTGCATAGACCCAATGGGATTGTCATTGCCATCCTAACCCCCTAATCTTTGGATTACTCATTTTTATATCCCCCATAGAGCCTAAGTCGGTGCCTTGCAAATTTTGGTTTTCAATAAGTATTTGTGTGAGGTTTTCATTATTCATGTAATCTCTGTGCTAGAGCCACCAGGAGTGGAGGCAAGGTTGTGTCTTGCCCAAGAGCACAAGGCCAAAGTCACAGTTGGTGGTTAAAACCAAGTCCGCATTTTCTGGCCTAGCTATGTGTCTGTGGAGCTGCATCCACGCAGAGTCAGCATTTTATTTCAATTCACACAAAGGCAAGAAATAGGCTGGCGTTGGTCCTAATACATACTCCTTTCTTGAGCTCATTGTTTTCTATATTTTTGTATTATTTTTCCTTTCTGTTTTGTTATTCTATGAGCATTTACTTAATATCTACACATTAAAACAGTGCAAGAAATTATGATAAAAAATGTGTGATGTTCTTTTCTGAAAAGGAAATATAATTGAACTATTATAATTTCTTGTCATTTGAACACTCAATAAATGAAGATTCATTTAGATATCCTATAAATTACTTCTTTTAAATGCAATAAAATACATTCTTACCATAAACACTTCTATCTTCCAGCAAAGAGGGGGAATTATTAAGATTCAAAGTATATTATACAATACAAATAAAGCTAATGATGTAAAGAATTAACTAATTTGATAATATTATACATGGTATATATACATCAAGCTAATGGTCTGGTAACATATTTCAATGGAGAAATTTTTTTTTTTCAGGATTTTTTTTTATGGGTAAACTTTACCTTGCTTGAAAGACCCTTCCAAATGCTCCCTCTCCAATATCTCTCACATATTCAATGTTATTCCTTGGATACTCTAGGCTGAGCAGCTTGGGATTCAGAAGGAGTGGCATCCTCTGGTACATGGGGTTGGGATGAAGTCTGTCTAGCAAGAGCTCAGAAGGCAGTGTTGTGAGGGTTACTGCTGCTGATTCTCTGCAGGCAAGACAGGCAAGATCAATAATGAGCTCCGTGGCACTGTGCTCAGATTTTGATTCTAAGCAAGACGGCATTTAAGAGTAAGCAAAGCAAATCATACTGAGGTACTCCTTCAGTTTGAGAACAATGAGGCATTTTGTTTGGTTTAAGGCACAATTACTCAGGACTTTTGTCACTATCCAAACTGGCAGTGGCAATGGAACTGAGAGGGAAGATGGGGAGCAAAAATAGCCATTTCCTTCCAAATTATTGTTTAGATTCTATCTGTTGCGAAAGATTAACCTTAGGACATGTGATCCTATGCAAAACATCATTGACACTTTTAGAGATCATTGTGCGGGTGCTTAATTTTAAAGTATGTCTATGGATTCATTAAGAGACTGGCAGTGTTAGACATATTCCTCTTCCAATATTAAATAGGTAGGTTTTAAAATATTGCTACATGTGCTTAGCTTAAACTAGAATCTCAGTTAAGAGACTGGCAGTGTTAGACATATTCCTCTTCCAATATTAAATACGTAGGTTTTAAAATATTGCTACATGTGCTTACCTTAAACTAGAATCTCACCTTTTCTTATTTTTCCATTGTTTTCTTCTTCGGCAGCAATAAAGAGTAGTTATGGTAAGAAGCACAAATATTGCAAAGCTGGACATGATGGAGATTATTACAGTCATGGAGTACGTAGGAGAGACAGAGAAGGAAGAAGAGGAGGAGGAAGGCAAATTTGGAATGTCCACACTCGGCTTTGAGGACATCATTGGTGGGAATGCTGTAAGTAAAAAATAATTATTTTCATTCATTCTTAAACTTTTAAGAAGCAATTTTTGTATTTAAGCAATCAGTAAACCAAATGTTAAGAATATATATGTATCCAGTTCTTGCTGGTTATATATTTATAAAGTCCAGTTGTAAGAATTCAATGAGACCTCATTGTAAGCAAATCCAGCTTATAGAATCAGAGTTATAAAGATGAGACTCAGGGAGAGGAAATAGTTAAATGCAGATCTGGGCTAGTGCTCTTTATATTGTCTCATATGGTTCATGACCTGACAATAATTATAAAAATTGTTAAATAAAATATTTTCATGTAATTATATTGTCTAGAGCTGAGCTTTTATACACATTGACTGTCAGTTTACAAACAGAATAGAAATAATGGAAGATGAATAATGAAAATATTAAGACACAAATGAACAGAAGTTAATTCATCTAAAAATTGAAGTCCTGTCAAACTCTAATTTAAAACTACAATATAAAAACAAGTAAAATCTGCATTACTACTGGAAATCCAAAGATGCCACACTCATACTACTTTGTTTGGAGAGTGCAGTCCATTGTATATGCATTAAAACAAACTTATTATATTTTAAAACTTCTTAACAGATTGAGTAAAGACAAAAACAGGGATACAGAGTATTTTAATACAATAAGAATGTTTTAGTAGCTAAGAATGAACTTTGTACCCCAAAAAGAGAAAATCAGCCTTCTTTTCAAATATTTGTGGAATACTGACAAATATGATTTTATGTCAAGCCACAAAGATAAATCTCAATAAATTTCAAAAGCAGAAATTGACCAAAATACAATTAATAATAGATTAATTAAAATCCAATGGGACATTTAAAAAAAAATCAATACCTTTTTGATCAAAGAGTAAAGAGTAGTTACAAATTAGAAAAAAACTTCCTAACAGTGTGAATGAGATTTAGCCAAAGTTTTGCTCAATGGTAAACTCACAGTGCTATCTCCTTCCATTAGATGAAAAGAATGAAAATGAATGAATGGAACATTTAACTTAAGACTTTGGACAGGAAACAATAACTACATAAAACGAAAGAAAATAGGTGATAAAATAAGAGCCATATACAAGCAGAAATTAGTAAGTTAGAATACACATAACACAAATGACAGAACTAAAAATAGGTCAATAGTTGGTTTTATAAATATTTACAAAGTAGTCTAACTTTAAAAAGATGGGAAAGGTACAAACATAGAAAATTAAAATGATAAAGGAGTTATTACAATAGATTCAAAGGTCAATAAAAATAATGTATAATTATGCAATTACATTTTTTAAACCTAAGGAAAATCATAGGTATATATTAATTACAAAATTTAAAGAATTAGAAAATAAGAACACAGACATAAGCAGGAAATTAGTTTTAAAAGTCAATATTGAATTATGAATACATTTTTCCATCTTGGAAAAGATAAAATATCCTTATTTTATAACATGTTCCAGTAAGAGAAAAATCTTTCAATTTCTTTCAGGGAGTTATACTAATATCACAACTTGGCAATATTAGCACAAAAGAAAAGTACACACATCGATTCTATAGCATAGATTTAAAAGATCCTAAATGAAATATTAGCAATTGACTGCAATACAGTCAGAATAATGATTTAATATAAGGGACTATATTAAAAAGTTATGTTACAAAGTCATTACAAAGTCAAAAGAAAACCTTTATTGCAGCATATGTCATTTGGAATAGGACATTTGTAAAATTGTAGGTTATAAGGCATGCTCATGTATGACTTCTTAGTCTAGGGATGGACACAGTGATTATGCCTGGAGCACCAATGGCTAAATAAGTGATTTTGAAGCATGTGGAGGACAGGCTTGGTCACTACTGTGACTCCAGAAAGCACCTAGAACTGGAAGAAGTCAGCACAGCAGTAAAACATCTGTGCCAGGACCAAGGACAGCACGCCTCATCAAACACCACGGCAGCGATGGACTTAAGAGACTTCCCAGTTTCTTCTCTTATTGGCTTGAAAGCTGGTCTGATTTACTTTGAACTGAGTTATCCCTGGGTTTCTTAATCTAAGACAGGTGGGGAGATGGGCTTTAATTGGAGAGCTATGCTTCCTGCTAATAATAAAGTAGGAGCAATTATTAAAAGACAAGGAGAAATGACTATTTTTGTATTTGAATTGTACAGAGCAGCTCATACTAAATATAACATGGAAGGAATATAATGTAATTTGTAAAGTTGGTAGTATAATCTCATTAGTAAATGTAAAAGTAATTTTTCTCAATATCAGGAAATAGAATTTAATTGCATGTTAAAAGAAAAATTCATGATGATTTATTAAGATTTATTTATTTTTTGAGACAGAGTCTTGTCCTGTTGCCTGGGCTAAAGTGCAGTGGCATCATCATAGCTCAAAGCAACCTCAAACACCTGGGCTCAAGCAATCCTGCCTCAACCTCCCAAGTAGCTGGAACTACAGGTACATGCCACACCCAGCTAATTTTTCTGTTTTTTGTAGAGACAGGGTCTTGCTCAGGCTGGTCTCAAACTCCTGGCCTCAAGTAATCCTCCCAGCTCAGCCTCCCAAAGTGCTAGGATTATAGGCATTAGTGACCACGCCCAGCCTAAGATCTATTTTTAAAATGCAAGAAGTAACATAGTTTGAACAATAATTTTGCTCTATGGATTTAAATATTTGTTTCAGGGTAGTTCCATTTTGTTATTCCTTGATTATTGCCCTTGATATTTGATCTGGTCTTCCCTAGAGCTATATCAATTATCTCTTTGGATTCAAATCATCAATTTGAATCTTTGTTCTTTTTCCTTTTCCCCTGAACACCAGGGAAGTTGATTGACTCATTCATCCATATACTGATGCATTCATTAAAATGATATTGACTGTTAGGTATCAAGAATACTATGGTGGGCCTGTCAAGTCTTTGCTTGTCATGAAAACAAATTAGTAAACAGATAATTACAATAAAATTTCAGAAGAGTTGTAAGACTGGTAAGAACAGGAAGCCCATGAGCATCCAGAGGCAGCACCAACTTGGATTCAGGCATACTAGGTAGGTTTCTAGAGTAAGTAACTTTAAGTTAAATACAAATGGTGAGTAAGCAATGCCAATTGAAGGTTGTTATGACCTTAGTATTTGTGTCCCCCCAAAATTTGCATGTTAAAATGAATGAGGGCATGAATGGGATTAGTGTCCTTACAAAAGAGGTCTGAGAGAGCTCCCCTCCCCTTCTGCCATGTGAGGTGATAGTGAGAAGGCAGCCATGTCCATGAGGAAATAGGCCCTCACCAGAAACCAAATCTTCTGGCACCTTGATCTTAGACTTCCCAGCCTCCAGAACTGTGAGAAATAATTTTCTGTTGTTTATATGTCACCCAGTGTGTAGTGTTTTGCTAACAGAACTGAACAGACTAAGACATAGGTGTGTCTATGCTGGGGGGCAAAGGGGTTGGGGAAATTAAGGGAGTGGAGTGGAGTCAGGATGGAGTGTTCTACAAAGAGGAAATAGCATATACCAAAGTCTGAACCAAACAGCTCTGATGCCTTCCTAAAAGTGCCCCTAACAGTTTCATTGTTTGAGTTGGGGAGTATCTACAGGTAAGGCTACAGATTTGAAGTTTAGATCATAAAAGTCCTCATATGCCAATTTAAGTAATCTCGATGCCCTAAGCAAATGGAGAGAGTCATCAGTGGATTTTAAGCAGCTGGAGTAGAATGATCAGCTTTTTGCATTAGAAAAAGGTTATGGCTGCAACCTTGATTTTCATGATATAAATATTCCCACCAAAGCTGATTTCAAGCTACCAACATGACATTGTGAACACAGAGTTGTAAAGAGATGTTCAGTGGCACATTGTTATATAGGGTTTCCATTGTATAGATACCATAGGTAAAGAGAAAATCTAAAAGTTTCTATTTAGATGGAAAGAATAAATTACTTACAGGAAAAATTAACCAGACTCACATCGCATTACTCATTTTCAAAATCAGAAGCTAGAAAAGAGCGAAATCATATCTATAAACTACTGAGAGAAAAAATATGTCACTGAAGACATCTATATCCAGCTAATACTTTTCAAATATCCAGGGAAAAGGAAACTATTTGATAATATACAAGGACTCTATCACCCAAGACCCAAGACTCCTTCTTAAGAAATACATGAGAAGACTCTTAACTGAATCAGAAAATGACTTCAAGATGAATAGTGGTAACAAAAATATATATGTAAAATCTAAATGGATAATGATGAATGGAATTTTTTCTAATTCTCTAAATGAGAATCAATAGAGTTATTCTAAAAAGAGAAACCTAGCAGTACTGGGAAAGGTATAAAAGAGGTACAAGCATTCCAAGGATCTCATTGGAGATTCTAAAAGTCCCATGGAGTTGGGAGACATTACGAATAAATAGAGCACTGTAATGTGTAGAAAAAGTTGGTATCTGCCTTTTACTTAACAGTGGAGAAATAATAACCAGCAGAATATAAGGAAAAGGAAAAAGAAGCAAAAAAGTAAAATGAACAGAGTATGTAAAGTTAAGATAGTAGGGATAAAATCAAGTATGTTAGCTGTTATACAAAATACAAGCAGGCTAAATCCTTCTATTAGTAGAAAATAGCTCGGATTGGAATAAACCCAGGTATGTGTTTCTTATAAGAAAAGAAAAAGGGAAAGACAAAGAGATTTCAGGCTAATGTAAATACTAAGAAAGGATTACCACCATTAACATCAGAATTTTAAAGTTAAAAGCACTAAAATAAGATGAGAGTTACATTTTACATGGTAAAAGCATTTATATAAGGAGAGGATAAAGTGTCACGAATCACTACGCCTTATGGAACATAGTAGCTGAATATATAAAGCAAAAATTATTATAAATGCAAGAAAAATCTGCTAAAATAACTATAAATTGGATTGATCTAGTGAAAAAATTAAGTTAGAAAATCCACTACATCAATAAACCCATGTGTGTATTAAGGGACAATTAAGGTCATGTGATTATCAAACAGCTAGCATGAGTTTATTCTATACTAATATAATCATTCTAATAATTAAGCCAGATTATACTTTTCTCCACAGAAGCTTTGAAACAGAAGACAGACTCACCGCTGAGTATTTCTGTAGTAAAGTGTGTGAAGTCCTGCGGAAGAGAGGAATAGTGCAATGTCTGCTTAGCAGACAAATAATGTCAACAGTACAAAGGCATTGCGTGCTCAAAAAGACCTTTCACTGCATCAAAAGACGCCATAAAAAACAAAAACTACTGAAATTCTAGTCCTTGTGTTCAAGCAAGAAGAAAATAACGCAAAGATAAACAAATGATTAAAAAAAAAATTCTCCACCACCCCTCCAAGTGAACTGATAATATTTTTTAGATCTTACTCAGAAATCAGGATACTCTTCAAGAAATATTTGAGGTCTTTACACATTTCCATAGAATATGGAACACTCTGCCTAATTAAGGATGCCTGCTTTGCTCAACTATTGACCGACCTGAAGAGATACAGCCAATTTCTTTAATGATAATTGCATTTAACCAAGGCAGCATACTTTCAGACATTCCCTACACCCCAGGTTCAGATGAAATGGTCAGTTTATGACATTTAGAACTCATTTTCTTACATGTATCAAAGATTTCATAAAACTGTGTTTTTTTAAGGCTAGGAAGTTAGTTATTGTAGCTAGTTGGTGCCGCTCAAAATTCCTTTATAATCAGTATAAAAGGCAGAAGCATGGATTTTGTGTGTGTGTGTTGTTCCTGTCTAATTTAAGATTAAATTGGCACTTTCTGCACAGCACACCCTAAGTGAATGCTTGAATGGATGAGCGAGGAAACAACTGAAGGATAACAAAGGCCACAGTTATCAATTAAAAGTCCAATCAAAGTAAACTTTGGCTGCTTACATAACAATGAATTGAAAAGCATTTTTTTTTAATCCTTCATTTGGGAATAACAATTTGACAGGCTACCAGAATAGTAGATATTTAGGGTTTCCATACTGCTCTTGTTTAATAACTGAGTGATTCAGTTGGGACCAGTAGCATTCTTTCTTTTCGTACTTTAAATCTTAGTCCTTTAAGTAAGCTGGTAAAATCAAGTCCTGGCACCTTACCAAGGGCAGAGGGGATTAGGCCTAGAACATGTATTACAGAAAGTAAATGTGATTTAAGCCTTAGAACACTCAAACCAGAGGAAGTCAATTTACATGAAGAAGTTTTCTAATTTCATTCAGAGTATTTCTGCATTCTGATATGTTAAAGTACCATCTGATACAAGTTAGTTTCCAGGACATCCCTTTTTAAGCAATCTTCTTAAATTCTTTCCCAGAGATTTTGCAATTATCTTTTTTTTTATATTAAAATTCTTTTTTATTTCTTATGACTCCATATCTCTGAGGATTAAAAATTGGACCCAGATTGAGCTATATTACAATCTCAATGAATATACAATTGAGCAAAGCAACATAAGTATATATTAAAATTTTACAAATAATAAATATAAGAGGAAGTAAATTGGAAAATGCATGGAGTATTTCTTTTCAACTAATTGGTTCATTTATCCATGGTTGAATATTACTCATTGCCAGAATAAAACAAGGTTCAGCTAATTTCTCTTCTTATTCATTGTTTGTATAGAAGTAAGCACTAAGAAATCTTGTTCACATAAATAAGTAAATAGAAATGGAACACATTTTATTATAACATTGTTCATAATTCTTTGAACTTATTTTGAGTTACATGCTAAAAATCATATAATGATATATCATCAAAACCATTTTTAATATTCTATCAGCTAATAGTTTGATTAAGTCCTCCTTTAGTTTTGTTGAAAACAAAGAATTAGAAACCATTGACTTGGCCAAGGATTTGAAACCCAGTCATTAGAGTAATTCA
>CAUYRT010008206.1:0-90864 GCA_963574885.1 Lepilemur ruficaudatus
TAATAGACAGAAACTGACTGGCCAACTACAAATATATAGAAAAAATTAGCCGGGCATGGTGGCGCATGCCTGTAGTCCCAGCTACTCGAGAGGCTGAGGCAGGAGGATCACTTGAGCCCAGGAGTTTGAGGTTGCTGTGAGCTAGGCTGACGCCACGGCACTCTAGCCCAGGCAACAGAGTGAGACTCTGTCTCAAAAAAAAAAAAAAAAAAAAAAAACAGGCAAGGTAACCCAACCCCACAAATAACTCATTTAAATTATATGGGAGATCCCCAATGAAATAACTCTATTGTTTCCCTCAGATTAGGTCTGATGTTTTTTGAAACTTGGTATCAGAATCCTTTTAAGAACTAAATCCAGAAGCATGTGTACGTGTTAAATAATAACACATACATTTTAATTTTTAAAAACAAGTATTTCATCATGAAATTCCTTTAAGAATTGGACAGTAATTATTACTAACATTGAGAGCAAATAATCCATCCATTGTAAAGAAACAATTGAAGAAATAAAATAATGTTCTAATTAGAAATGCCTAATACCAGAAAATAACAAAGATAACTAATCATACACACCTTTCACATCAGTAGGAAAAAATTAAGAAATATAAGAGTATATTAAATCAAAATAAAAATTTAGACTCTCACTATGATAAAAAAATTGTTAGTAACAATCAGACACTAATTGGGATGATGTGACAGCAATGTCCAGGGGTACTGCTTTACAGTATAGTCACTAGTGTGAGCTCTAGTAATGAACAAAGTATATAAGTCAAAATAATTACAAAATTTACAAAAATGATAGAATGAGGTACATAAATACTATTCAAATATGATTTCAACTATTGTAAATTTTTAAAAGGTTGCTCAAAAAGTTGATTTGCATCACCATAATTGTGAAGCTCTGTACCGTATACCAACCATTTAGAACACTATTAGGCAATTAGTATGTGGCTATATTCCAGGTCATATAATTTAAATCTTAAACTCTTAGGATTTTGCTGTTTTAAATAAAGCCTTTTTTAATTCATAGGCAATGTCTACTAAAAATGAGCAGACATATACACTATATTTTTCATTCTACTGGCCTTTTAATCTTAATTAAAATATTAAGGGGAAAATTCTAAGTGCCTTATATCAATTCCTATAGCATCAAAGGGAACAAGTAATATTTTGATACCATAAATCAGGTAATTTTTATGTTCAACCACCTCTGCCAATGATTACCTGGCATCTTCTCCTCATCCTGTTGGTCCTCCCTTTTTTCCGCATCACCTGCCAGAATTTCATCTAGCTCATCATCACTGATTGGCTCATATCCTTCTCCAGCACCAGAGCCCAATGAATGTGCATCATCTAACTTAGATTCATCATCCCCTGCTAAATAGACAAATTAATTTCATTTCAAAGATAGCATTAAAGGGAAGGGAGGTCTAAATCTAACCTAAAGGTAGATAGAGGCTATGTACACTAAAACAATGTGAAAAGCATTTTTTTTAATCAGAAAACTACATTTCTTAAGTATGAAAACACTGGAAAATTCTGAAAGAAAAACAAAATATAAAATTTTATTAGTTAAATTCAATTTTAATGGCCAGAATACAATATGGACAGCAATTTCAGAATAGGTTATAAGATTATAATTGAAATATGACAAATATAAGCTACCACTAACATTAATGTTGACTGTGTTGTGTTAATTCTTGATAATAAAACTTTAATATTTAAACAATTCTACCAACTTCAAAAGTTTGCAATAATTTTTTTACCTAAATAAACTTACTAATGAAAAAAACTTGTAAACTTATTAAAAAGTTTATTTGAAACTTAAATCTTAGCTCATAATATTTAGCTCAATATACACACTTTATAGCAGTGAGGTAAAAAAAGCAAAACTGCTGTTAATTCTCCCCCAACTCCCAATTCCTCTTCCCTATACCAATATTTTGCTTTAACTGATGAATGCAACTTTTAGAATGCTGTAATATAATTGATTTTTTTTGTTAGTACCACCAGCGTACCTTTTATTTCTTTATTTTGTCAACTTTTCTCAACCACCTAGGCTACCTTTCATCTCCTGGTGAGCTAGTTGTCAACTTGAGTACATTTAGTATTTCTAATCACTAGCTATGTGTACACTTTACCAAATCTACAATAGCAGTTTTCAAAATATGACAGTATGCTTTACGGGTATGAATTTACAGCATATAAAATATAAAGCTATGTTTCTAGTCATTTTAATAATATCTATTCTATTAAATTCTATAATAATCTCCTCATATCCCCACCAACTCACCTCTAAGGTAACAGATTTATATAACTGTCATATAAATTATACATCTAAACACAAATGCACGTGATAAGAGTTTTAATTTTTCAAGTTTATGCAACTCATTTTATGTGAACAAAATCTTCATATCACACAGCAGGTGATTCATTCACCTATATATTTCTATGCTATATTGTCTGTAATCATAACTAGCAAATGATATATTTTAGAGATGAGGGACACTGCTTCTAATCACGAGAGCTAATATACAATTAGTTCCACCATACTCTATTAAATCCCAAGGTTGTACATCCACTAGAACCACTGCTCATGATTTGACGCTATATTCAAATCATGCTATACTCAAAATTGACATGAAAATGAAAAGTGAAGAAAGTTGAGATAGAAATGTTTTTGACACGTCAAACAGGAAAGATACATAACAGAGGAAACCCTGAGATATCTATCTATCTAACCAGATAACAGAGATATAACGACCCACTTTAAAAAGCAGATTTTACTATGGGCCTAATATTATAATATTATATGACAAATAAAAAGAATAACAACATATTGCTTAGACACTAAGTATCTCAGAAGGTTCTTGGAGGCTTGAAATGGAGAGGTTATTCAGAACAATGGTGTAAATACTGAAACCAGAACTAGACAGTCCCGAGGAGGCAGCAGTTCCAGGAGAATTCTCAGCACAGCCATTACTACTGTTAACTTAGGTTATAATTCACCAAGAAATAAGATGTGGGAGGCTTGTAGTACAGGCAGAACATATCTTCATTCATCAGCCATTTACTGTATCCTCACTATAGTCTTGATGACAATGAAAAGCTATGGTCCCTAACAAACGAGTATAGTATAGTGGGGGAGCAAACCATGGAAAAATAAACATAATGGTTTCAGTCAATGCTATTGTTTCATAGTTTGTTCTCCACTGCCTTAGAAAGCAGAGACCACTAATAGTTATTTAAATCCCTGTCCAAACTAAGAAGTCATTTCAATTTTTGTGACTTTAACATCTAAGAAAGAGAAGCGACAATTACTCTTTAACATCTACAGACACTGCATCTGAGCATCCCTTATTTTATTTAGGCTTATTTGAACCAAATCTGCCTTGATGGTACTACTGAGGGGAACATGTTATTTTTTAAATATCATACGGTTTTTCCTTATGAATTCTACTTCCCCTATAAAAGAATGGAGTCATTTTGACTGTTAGTGGATGACCTTTCAAAAGAAAATAGTTCTTTCCCATGAAATCTGAAAAGGAATAACTCAGCAGGACAAAGGGGTGTGGCACTCACCTTCCAAACTCTCAGTTCTCTCAGATTTATTTATATCTTCAAATCCCTGCAGAGATCCCAGATCTTTATCTATTCTTTCTTTATCCAAAGCTACAGAGTCTCGGGAAGTGCCTTCTAGGTCTCGTTCATGTTCACTCTCCAGTTTTGCTTCGCTGCGTTTCACAGCCTCTATTTGACAACTCTCAAAAGTTCTGTCTCTGTCTCTGTCCCTGTCCCTTTCAAGAGAATCAGGAATTAGTCTCTCTCTTTCCCTATCCAAGTCTCTCCTTTTGTCTCGTTCTCTGTCTCGTTCTCGCAGTCTATCTCGATCCCTGTTCCGTGGCCAATCTTTATCAGCATCTCGGTCCCATTCTCTCTGCCTTGTGTCTCTCCTCTCTCTTTCACGCTCTCTATCATGCTCATATCGATCTCGTTCTTGAAGCCTCTCTCTGCTATCAAATGACCCAGATCTAGAATGGACCTGTCGATCTGACTCAGGAGAACTTCTTCTTGAGCTATGGCTTCTTGAATCCTGGCGATCTAAAATAAATATATCATATACTAAGAGTTAAAACATGATAAAAGAGAAAAAATGCTTCATTTTAGGATCCTTTAAAATTCACAATTTGTCTTTTTCCATATTCTACACATTTTTATATTCTACATATACATTTTTCTCTCTCTATATATATATATCCAAAAAACTCATTTTAAGGAAAAACTGATCTCTGTCAATTAAAGTGCTAATTTCCACTATAACCACAAAATATCTTCAAAGAAATAAATAAAATGGTTAGGCATTAATAAAACTGATTACTTCATTACTTGATCTCTCCCTATTCCCCTATCTTATTTTCCGTGGTCAAAAGAGGCAGCACTGGCTGTAGGAAGACTAGCAGGAAAATTGTAGGCATCAAAAAGGGACTTGAACATATAAGCCCTTTCACCAAGATATACTAGTAAAAACCTGATATTAAACTGATTAACACCACTGAATGTACTTCTAATGTTGGTATTAAAGTGATAACAGGTAACATTTTAATGGGACAGCTAAGCTTTTTTTAAAAGTTCCATAAAATTTAAGGTAGTATATAAAGTAACCAATTTAGTATGACTTTAGGATTATAATTTGTATAAAATATACTAACATAGGAAACTAGCTCACAATCTGATTTTATTACCTGAAGAAGTACTTCGACTGGGTTCTCCACGCTTTAACTGATCAATCCTAGATTTTCTCTCTCCGGTGATTTCCAGGCTTTTTGTTTTTTCTCTGTCTCTCGAGCCACTGTGCAGTACTCTCTTTCGACCACTTTGATCATCCCCACTTCGATGGGCAGAATCATTGGACGGGGAGCGTAGACGGCCAGATGTATGACTCCGATTACTCCGATTGCTCCCAAGGCTGCTACTCCTCTTTTGATCCACTGGCTTGCGATGTGGTGCATCTTCTATAGTAACATGAGGTGCCTCTACTTTTTCCACTCGTGTTCTGTGGCATTTTCTATGTGAGTCTTCATTGGCAAAAGTAGCACTGGTGGTACCGGTGGGGGTGGCAGAGGTGGAAATGGTGGTGGCAGATGTGTTGAAGGAGGTGGTAGCAGTAGAAGGAGCAGCTGCAGTGGTGGCAGTTGCCACAGGAGGTGGAGGAGGAAGAAGAGAAGACAGATGAGAAGGGGTGCTACCAGGAGTAGTAGTGCTGGCAGCATGTTCCACTTCCACAACTTCTGTGCGGTCAGGCACATCCTCATCAGACCAGTCACTGAATGCTATATCTTCTTTTTTCAGGGTATCCTCTAGAAAGCCATCTTTATCATGCGACATTTCAACTAATTCCTCTTTAGTTGTTATAGGGGGAGTCCGTGGGCCTCTTTTCTTCTTACTTTGCTGGGTTGCTTCTTCATCAGAAATATCAGAATCGCCTTTGGATCTTTTACGTTTCTTTTCAACACTTTTCTTCTTCTGTCCTTTTTTGGGTGAAAACACTTGACCATCTTCAGATGGTGTCTCTGTGTTACACCTCTCTATTCCAACATCATCCTCTTTCTTTTTCTTAATAGGTTTCTTTGGAATTTTTGCTTTTTTCTTGTTTTCATCATGAGTTCGATCAAATGTATCTCGATCTTCAGACTGGTGGTGTCCTATAATGTCCTGTGCACGTGTTCTTGAGCTTTCCATGATTTCCATTTGTTCTTTCTGTTTATCTATTGAAGAAACTTTCTCTTTGAGTTCTTGTTCTTCATAGCGCCTTGAACCCTCTTTCCTCTCTGGTTTCCGATCCTCCTCCTTCCACCTACCTTGCCTGTCTTCTATGAGGTGTGATGGACTAAGAGAACGAGATTCTTGAGGTCGTACAACCTGGCTCAACAGTCTGTGTTTTTCATCTGTATAAAAGACAAAAGCAATCACACTTTTACCAGTTTAATAAATATTACACATTACATATAAACAATAATAAGCCAATCTCTCACTTTTTTAAAACTTTTTAAATGGCAATAATATCAGTAAAAATACATGGCTTTACTAAAAATAGTAGGAAATGACAGTGCTATTACGATAAAATGATTATATTTCTAACACATACTTTAGTTACAAAAGGAGATATTCAGAGGCAGCAGAGCAAGAAAGCTTCAAAAAAATCTTAATTCATCAGTTCCTACTAAGATCAAAGAACAGTCTCATGGTTGCAAATGAGTATGAATGTAGAGACATAGAAAATAAGACCCTGCTTACTTTTATCATCCCCACTGTTGTAGGCATCACTATCAGGAGAATGTTCACGCCGACGCTTTGGTGACTGCCTAGGGCTGGGACTCCCTTCATTTCTGTAGCGCTTCCTAAATTGGGCAAGCAAATGCAATTTATAAAATTCCAGGGGGCAAAAAAAAGAGATTTCTTTACTGTGTTTTTTATCAGTATCTCTTTATTATATCTAGAACATATAATTGTAAGAAATCAGTATTATCAGAACTGTGTCACACAATGGGTATTCACTATCTTTAATAAAAATTCTTTCCTTCATTTGTTAAGACATAACTGTGGACTTAAAATATATGACAATATTTCTTCCTTTCTTCATTATACATGTAGAATCACTCAACTAAAAATTTCCGTATTTAAATATTGCAAGGTGGTAATGTGCAGCAGAGAAATCAATATATCAATGTACTCTCTAATACAAGTATTCATCAATTTTATATTCTTACGATATAAAAATGCCTTATGCTG
This sequence comes from Lepilemur ruficaudatus, assembly GCA_963574885.1. Classification (NCBI taxonomy): domain Eukaryota; kingdom Metazoa; phylum Chordata; class Mammalia; order Primates; family Lepilemuridae; genus Lepilemur; species Lepilemur ruficaudatus. The sequence continues at coordinate 6,792 of CAUYRT010008206.1, forward strand.
AGAAGCCACATGAGAAAGTCTAGTATTGGCTCTGGAGTAAAAAGCTATGAGTTCAACTTATAGTCACATTACTTATTATGCAACTTTAAGCAAGTTCCCTGAAGTCATTGAACCATTGTTTCTTATCTGAAAATGGGGGTGGGGAAGATGAGAGTCCCTCTCATAAAACTGCAGTGAGGAATAAATAAGTTATGTCATAAGCTCAGTGTCAGACATGTTGTGGGTAGGCTGTACTGTTTCTTTCCCCTTCCTAGAACTAAATCACTTGCTTAGTGACAGATTAATACAATAATTCATATGTTCATTGTATTTCTTGTTCCTTAGTTGAGCTTTAAATGAATAGTGATTCATATCTTTTGAGTACTTAAATAACTCTAGTGTTTTCATTTTTATTAAATTTTGACTACCTATTTTTTTTTTTTTTTTACTAATATTATTTGTAAGTACTATGGTCAAAAGTTAGAAACATACTGCACATGTATCTCCTGGACAGCTCCTTTATATAGATGAGCAACTATGTGGACAAGGAGATGGTCCCCAGGTATAGTATGATGACTCATAGGCCTCTCAAGCTTGTGTGCCTTCTTATCCAAAGCTCTTCCCATAAAGTTTGTTTTCCCCAGTCTTTGAATCTGGACTAGCATAGCCACTTGCTATGACAAGAGAATGTGGTGAAAGTGACATTGCAAATTTGAAAAAGACTCAAGAAGCCTTGCAGTTTCTGCCTCTGCCTTCTTATGTTTTTACCATTACATGCAAACACAGAGTTTAGACTACTGGAGGCCAGGAGGTCATGCAGAAGAGAAATAAGATGCTCTAATTGATAGAAATGTAAGGCCATCTTGCGCCATCCAGGCCCAACTTGCACTGTCAGACTGACTGTAAACACGAGTTATTCCAAGTGAGACCAGCAGAAGAACCACTCTGTTGAGCCCAGGCAAAATCACTAGTCCACAGAATCATGAACAAATAAATGGTGGTTGTTTTAAACTAATAACTTTTGGGGTAGTTTGTTACATATCAAGAGATAATGGATATACTACATAAACTGAAAATTTAAAACGTAAGAAAAAGTTCTTTCAATGAAATACTTAAGGAAACAAAATTAGAGTAAAATAAATACTATGGCAATTCAGCAAACCTTCTATGTAACGGCAGTTAAAAAAATTGTTGGATAAATTCAACTACTGAGATGACAATACAAGTAATGAGAGAGCAAGACAAGATATTAACCTCTTAATGAGTTTTTGTTATGGAGCTATTCAACTCAAGTTGCTGCGCTCATTGTCAACTCTTGGATTGTCTAGCCATGAAAAACCAAAAAACTTTTGCTATTATAAGCAGATATCAGATGCATTAAAAAATACAGGTTGAGCATCCCTTATTTGAAATGTTTGGGACCAGAAATGCTCCAGATTTTGAACTCTGGAATATTTGCATTATACCTACTGGATGCACATCTCTAATCCAAAAATGTGAAATTCAAAATGTTCCAATGAGCATTTCCTTTGAGTGTCACGTTAGTGATAAAAATTTTGAATTTTGAAACATTTCAGATTTCAGATTTTTGGATTGGGGGTGCTTAGCCTGTATTAATCAAAGCATAGAAATGGATAAAAGACAAATAACTGATTTCAGAATTTAATCTTAAAAGATAAATAACAGATTTCAGAATTTTGATCTTAGAAGATAAAGAGTTAAAGAGGTCAGAGGAGGGAAGAGAAATAATATACATGTGTGTCTCCACGTGTTAAAGGAAATATCTCTGAAGTTTACGTTAATGTAAGATTTTGCAAAATGAGGGGAGAAAGAAGCAAAAAAAGTAAGCCAGAGGGGGTACTACAGAAAATCTTGGCTGCAGATTAAAGAGCAGTCAAGAGTGAATGGAAGAAGGCTTCACTTCTGTGCCATGTTGTTTGCCCACAACCATAATCCACAATAGCGAGGATGAAAAAAGCCTAAAACAGGGAGCTGCACTCACCCTAAGGCAAATGAGCTGGAGGTAGGGGCAAGGAAATTCAGTTTGTTTCAGCAACGTTAACCACAGCTTTTATCCCAGTTAGTATAAAAAGGGCGGCTAAACCTACTAAGTTTGGTTTCTGTGCCTGTAAAACCTCAACATTGACCAATAAGAGTCCAGAATTCTCAAGGCCACAGTGATTGGCTTAGCCAATTATTGTCCACCCCTCAACTAATGAAAGCCCCAACACAGACAGGGCTGCTAAACTGAGGGAGAACGTGGGGCCATGTGGAGAAAGTTCTGAGATTTGAATTAACACAGAGTGAAAGAGTGAAGAGACAGAGAGATACCATTCCTAATGCTTTAGGAATTCAGATACAGCCACATCAGAACAAGCAAAAAAGCTAACTTGCCACTTCCCAGATACTTGAGCAAATAAGTTCTTTTAGGGTAAAATGGGGGGGGGGGGAGGAGAGAGAGAGAAAGAGAGAAAGAGAGAAAGAAAGAGAGAGACAGAGAGAATGCCCTCAGATTTATTATATGAGATGCCAAGAACACATCTTTTGATCCCAATAAATTACTATAGCTCCACAGCACAAGAGGGACATATCCTTTTCTCCCAGCTTCTTCTGGCCATGCAGTGATTACAGAGATTCACTCAGCTCTAAGTCATTGTGAATGCTTCCTGTAGCCTGGGGGTGATGACTCCACGGTTACAAAAGCACACAAAACTCATGAAAGATTACCAGAAATGGCACAGGCACTATCTCTTGCAGACTAGTCAACACCATTAGCTAGCTATAAAGGGGATGTGATGAGACACAAGTTCGCTAATTCTTGTTTCAAAAAAAGTCTGCAGCAGCCAAGTCAACCCCACGTGCCATCAAAAACGCATAGTAAACAAGAAGGATTAATTATGGCTCCTGGATACAAAAAATAGAATTAAAAAATTATTTTTTTCTAGACAATTAAAAAGACTTTAAACAGCAAATATATAAATTTGAAATACAGGAAAATGTAGAGAGTGAAAAAAATTAACAAGAAATTAAGAGGCACACTGAAAAACGCTAAAGGAAACTTTTGAATTCTTTACTGCAATGTAACTTTTTAAAGTTGATTCAAAACTACTCTTACTTTGATTTTCTCTCATCATGTCCATCTCTTGGGTTTCTGTCTTCTCGGATATCTTCTCGCTTTTCTCTGCGGTCATCTCGTCCTTTGTCTTTGTCTTCCCAATCCCTTTGACGTTCTCGTTCTTTATCCCTTTCTCTCGCTCTTTCTCGCTCTCGTTCTCGCTCTCTTTCTCTCTCCCGTTCTCGTTCTCTCTCTCTTTCCCTTTCTTCTCTCTCTCGCTCCCGCTCTTTCTCCCTGTCTCGTTCCCTTTCTCTTTCCCGCTCTCGATCATGGTCACGATCTCTCTCTCTTTCACGGTCTCTCTCTTTTTCTCTTTCTCTTTCTCTCTCCCGTTCCCTAGCACGCTCTCTTTCTAGTTCTCTTTCTTTTTCTCTTTCCCGATCCCGTTCACGTTCCCTCTCTCTCTCCCGCTCCCTGTCTCTTTCTCGCTCCCGATCTCTGTCTCTAGCCCTTTCATCTCTTCTATCATCCACTCTGTCTACTCTTCGTTCCTCTCTTCTTTCATCACGCTCAAGCTCGTCATTCCTTCCCTGATGTCGAATTGGTGAGCTTGGTCTTTGATCTACAATGAAAATCAAGTTTTGTCAGTGATTAATGTGACAGATAACCTATTGGTAAGACAGCATGGCAAATCTTATCTGTGTATAGGGTCACACTGGCAACAAATTATTAACCAGGCGCTATATTTAATTTTAATTTAACCATATAAATAACCATCACCACTAGACCTTTTAAAAATATATTTTTAAAAGATAATTTTTATTTGCCCTCTAACTACTGTGTTTTCTGCTCCCCATCAAACCCCCTCTGCCCTCCCGCTGATCCACCTTTAATCTTTCTGTGCATGCTCCCTACCCTACCTCCAGCCCACTGCTCCAACCCCACTTTCTGCCATCTCTACCCTTCACCTCTGATCTTCTCTGTCCCCCCAGCAGGACCTGAGAACACTGGTGGCAAAGGATAGGGGCAGCAGGAGGTGTAGAACATAGAAGCTGAAGGAAAAAAAAATTCCCCTTGTAAGTCACACCTCTAATTTCAGGCCAAAATATATACACAGCAAAGTGCAGCTATTATGTGAGGAAAATATAGTAGAACAAAACATATGTCAAAATTTGTTGCTGCAATATCAATCTCTTACCATAAACTAGAATATTAAGGGTACTGTCTAGCAATCTTGAAATAATCAAATGTAAAAAAGTATTTCATATTATATATATTTATAATTAATAATAAATTAAAAGTTTCACTTAATCATATAAGTGATTAGTCAGATGAAGAGCTGTTTTCTTTAAATATTAACTGAAAATCTCATCACATATAATATATATTTTTCCAATCTACACAAGAATCATATAAACAGAGAAAATGAATACACGCTGCCCAAATACCCAGTAGAGCAGAAAATTAGTCTGGGATCAAAAAATTTATAAGAGGACGGCATGAACTTGCCCGAAGAGATAGCCATTTTTAAAAACGACTACTGTGGTATGACCTAGGCTTCTGTGACGTTTCTATTTTCATACCATATAACATGTCTATTGGCTAGTTGATAAAGATCATACTACAATATGGCCAAAAGGTTGGTAAGTGAAATATCTAATATTAACTTAATAAGAATAATTTTAGAATATTTCTAGGAAAGGGTTCAATATAATAATTTTAATTTTCCTTTCTTATCACTGATGAAAAAGAATAATCCATATTTACTAGTTAGAACTTACAGATCCAGATGTAAGATAACAGAATTTTAAAGCTGAACCAAATAAAATCCCATATAGTCCTTTCTCCCACTTTCTTCTTAAAAACATAAAGGTTATGGTCCAGAGTTCACTTGCCAAAGTCACAGAGATGGTAGATCCATTAGGATATTAGGACTAGAAGTCAGTTTTCTTAAATCCTTTTACTTTTGCTAAAACCAATTTAAATTTAAAATGGTTCTATTATATCACACTTTGGATTCCTAGAATGCTATCTATCCATGTTTTAGATTACCTAAATTCCTAGTTTGGGGGGTCATACCAACATCACAATGATTAGAAAATAACCTGAAACAAATTCAACACTGCAACTACGGCAATTCATACTTGAAATTTCTGCTTACGGATATATCAAGGAATTGATTATTACTCAGACATTCTTTTTTGCCAGATAAAACCTTTATTTTCCCAACCAAAATGATAATGCTTCTTACTTCAAAGGAAAATGGAAAGGATATAAGACTATCACTTTAATGGCTAAACTATTTTCCCTATCTTTCCTCCAAAATGTGTTATTCAAAGATGTGCTTCTCTTCACATATTTCCTTATTTCCTTATCTTAATGAATGACACAGCAATTCATAAAGCTGGCAATCTCTGTGTTATTTAAGTCCCATCAACAAAATATTTCAAAATATTTCTCTATTCCTTTTCCTATCTCCCCATTTCTATAGTTAATATTAACTCAGACTTTGATGAACTCTTCTTAGATGACTGTCATCAACAGTATAACTTAAAAAAATAATAATATGATTGGTATCCTTATCTTCAGTCTTTTCCTACACTCTTAGCATGTTTTTGTTGAAAACTCTACTTCTTCCAGCTGCTTAAAAGAATTTATCTTATAGGCAGTGAAAGGCAATTAAATTCATAATTTTTAGCCTGACTTACTAGGTCACTCATAAGCTGGCCGACAGTCTCTCATCAGCGTTGTTCCCCAGCTTCTTTCTGTCCCTGTCAATCAGAGCATACCTCTGACTCCAACCTCATAACATAATTCTTTACTATTCCAAAGAATCTGTTTCTTTCAATCCTGGTGTCTGCACATGCTGCAACCTCTCCCTGCAAAGTGCCTCTTCCATCATTCCTTATCAACTCCTGTGTATCTGTCAGGCCCTAATTCAGACGTCACTTCTTTAGGCAGCTTTCTTGGAATTCCTTAGAATTGTGTTTGTTCCTTTGTCTTCTTACAGAACTTTATATGGTAGTAGCATTTATCATACTTCAGTTGTCTATCTGTATCCATGGGGACTGTTTACAGGTGCAGTTGCCAACCTGTGGGCCACAGATGGGTCCATATAGCAGGAGGTGAGCAGCAGGCAAAGGGCAAATGAGCAAAGCTTCATCTGTATCTATAGCCGCTCCCCTTATCTCGCATCACGGCCTAAGCTCCACTCCTGTCAGATCAGTCACTGTCTCCCATCACCCCCAGATGAGACTGTCTAGTTGTAGGAAAACAAGCTCAAGGCTCCCATTGATTCTGTATTATGGCGAGTTGTATAATTATTTCATTATATATTACAATGTAATAATAATAGAAATAAAGTGCATAATAAATGTAATGCACTTGAATCATCCTGAAACTACCACTTCCCCTAATGGAAAAATTGTCTTCCATGAAACTGGTGCCAAAAGGTTGGGGACCTCTGGTTTATAGGATCTTGAGGATACTAAAACCCAAGGATGCTCAACTCCCTTATATAAAATGGTATTGTATTTGCATATAACCTATATATAGCATCCTGTATACTTTAAATTATTTCTACATTACTTATAATACCTACTACAATGTAAATATTTAGTTGTTATGCTATTTTTTTAAATTTATATGTCTTTTTGTTGCATTGTTATTTTTTCCAAATATTTTTGATCTGTGGTTAGTTGAATCTGAGGATATAGAACTTGGGGGTACAGAGGGCAGACTGTTTTGTGCTTAGACTACAAAGAAATAAAGGGAAGATTTAAATCTACAAGCACAGAACAAGGTGCCTGCGCACAACTCTACCTTCTACTTCTAACAATCTCCCTATTGCTCAGTATTCTCTAGCCATATCAGTCTTCTTTCAAATTCTAGGAAATATTAGGCTATTTGCCATCTCAGGGAATTTGCACATACTCTTTCCTCTTTTATTCTTGATCTTTGCAAAGCTCGTCTTTTCTCTTGCATTTATGCCTCTGCATAAAAATCATCTTAATTTTTTTAAAAATAGTCTAAAGTAGCTCCCTCTCTTTTTTCTTAATTTCCATTCCTTCTTTGTTTCTTTGATAGCAATCAATGATCTTCTTTTTTTCCCCTTGGAGTGGGGTTATCTCCCCCCAGTTAAGTTCTATAAGGGCAGGAACTACTGTACCCTAAGTACCTAGCAAAGTGCCAGGCATGGGTGCTCAATAAACATTTGTAAAATGTATCACTAACCTCAAAAATATATTTCTATTTCAATCACACAACTGATATTTTATTGAAGTAGTTACAATAAAATAAAATAGAAAGAGAACTGGACTTGTACTCAGAAGATCTGACTTTAGATTCCAGTTCTAGAACTTACTTCTCTTAGATCTAATCTCCAAAATTATAAAATATGGATTATTTTATCATACCTACACTTATAGGGATATTGCAAAGATTAAGGTCAGAATACATGGAAAGCAACTATCCAAATTCTTGGTACCTATCAGGAGCTCAGTATGTGTAGTTGAACTAACTATAAGACTGAAACCAAATGTTACTACTGAATTCAGGCATATGGTGAAAAATTCTGAGCTAGGTAGGATATGAAAATAAGAAAAAAGAAAAAAAGAAAAAAAGTAAAACATACAAAAAAATCACCAGGACATTAGTACTAAAGAGAGGTAAATCAAAGTGCCAAGGAAGAAATAATTTCAGATATCAACACAGAACATATAAACTCCAGCCCTATCTGTAACTGTGGAAATCCTACACATCTTTTAACCCAAATGCATCAAGGCATACCTTAATGAACTCAACCCAACCAACTCTCCTGCCTCTGATCTTATCTGTGCCTCCCCAAGTAGTGTCTTAGAGACTTTGTTCTCCTCCTATTACTGTCCATATCAAGATACAATATTACCTCTTTGATTCAGCACACAGTAAAGCATTAATATTCAATTCTCTGGTCCATCAAGTTTTATATTATATTAGTCTCAGCATTATAGTGAACCTTACTTTAGTAATCAGCCAAGGTAAGACCTTCATAAAACTTTAAGTGTTTAAAGGCCCTAATATGTACAGACAATAAGCACTTGCCAAAGAAAGTACTTAAAAAACCTTTCTTAAGTGCTTCCTAGTAATCTTACTTCAAAATTGATTTCTGTAAGAGATCATCTAATAAATTAACAGAAAAGTTTTAACTTAAGACATATAAAAACATAAAATTAGCTAAAACAAATATATATTTTCAGGATGAAATGAATATAAACAAAATATTTCTCAAAACAATTTCCAGCCCTATCAGCATTTTCTTGTTGCTCCTCTTTGGCAGTCCTTATAAGATTCTATCGATTACAGCTAATGAGTGAGCAGCCAGAGGATACTCAGATGAGGTTTAGGTATTATCTGAATCAGAATTGCCTGGATAGCATCCAGCCATCTACATTCTCTAAAGGGTTGTGAGCTATTTGGTCAAGACAAGAGATTCACAGCAGGGCATCTCAGTTCTTGCACTCTGTTACCAGTAGGTACTAGTCACTAGCTATTTACATAATCCCTCCCAAACCAAGTGAACAAAGAAGATTATAAGAGTAAATAGTTTCAAATAAGTCATCAAGCACAGGTGTTAAAAAATATTTCATATTAATAAGTGAATTGACAACTGTTTTCAAAAACCAACTAATGTTGGTCACTATTTAATAAAATTCCATTTGACAAACCTCTCTCTCTGTTGTCACGACGGTCTCTCTCTCCAGGTCTTCTCTCGAAGGAAGAATCCCTTGCTTGATCTCTGCTGTCTCTTTCAGGATATCTGTCTCTTTCAGGATAGCTACTTCGAGTCTCCCAGCTGTCATGATAGTTGCTACTACTACTGTGACTCTCAATTTGAGAACCTCTCGTGCCTCGACTTCCTAAACAAAGGATATTCACACAAATGTTTAACACATACACTATATTCAGCAGATTGTCAGTCACAGTCTTTTCTCCTAAAAAACACAAATAGATTTTTTGTATTCCAAAGTGTAATAATAATCACTGTTGAAAAGAATATAAGCATGGCATTAGAACACTCAAGTTGCCCAATGACTGACTCGAGTGACCTAAGTCTCAGTTTTCTGTATCTATAGAAAAGTCATATAATGAAATCATGAAACAAGAAGATTCATTAAAATTACCGCCCCCCAAAAATTATTTCTTCATACCTAATTCACAGAAACATAAGAATGAAAATACGCTTTAATTACAGTTTACAGTGAAAACATTCCAACATAGAACCAAGATACTTTAGCAACATTAAGTGGCATCTGAAATTTTTAATTAACAGATGTGGGAAACAAATGTTTATAGTAGCTTTATTTGTAACAGCCCCAAGCTGGAAAGTACCCAAATGTCTTCAACGGTGAATGCCATGAGCTACACTCAGCAATAATAAAAAAACAAACTTGATACAAGCAACAACTTGGATGAACCCCAAGAAAATTATGCTGAGTGAAAAGGCCAATTTCAACAGGATACACATAGCATGATTTCATTATGAAACATTCATAAAATAACAATTATAGGATGGAGAATATAAAGAGGTTGCCGGGGACAGAGAGAGGGGATGGGTGTGGCTATCAAGGGGTATTACAAGGGAATCTTAGCATGTTACAGTTGAATATCTTGACTATGCAGATGGGCTACACGTGTGACAAAACTGCTCAGAGTGACACACACACCAGAGTGCATGTATAACTAGTGAAGTGTGAATAAGCTCTATGTATCAATGTCAATTTCTTGGTTTTGACACTGCACTATAGGTATGTAAGATGTTAACATGGGGAAGTTGGAGAAACGGTGTGCAAAGCTTCCCTGTACATTGCTTTGCAATCTCTTGTGAATCCCTAATTACTTCAAAATAAAAGCAAAATTTTGAACTTTGGGGAGAGGAGGTTAGGGGTAAGGAATGAGTAGTAGTACTGGGGCTGTGACAATCTAGGAATACATGGCAGAGACAAAGATAGGCACTCCGAAGGGCCCTGTCTTCAACCTCATAGAATTACCAAAGATAAACCCTGATGAAGATGAGTTCACTCAAACTTACAAGAACATATGAAAAACTCACCAAAACCCACCCAATGTTGAGAATCAGAAGGCATTTGCCCAAGATTTAAAAATCAAACAAAAGCAAAAAGAACATAAATGTAACAGGCTTTGAAACTTAAAAGAATTATAACATAATTCTAAATACTATAATAGCGTATTTTAATAATCAAAATATGTGTGAAGAATATTGTAATTATTAGAGACTAAAAAGAAAAAATTTAAAATATTTTTAAAGACGACAAGAGAGCTACACGTAATACCTAAGAATGTAGGGTTAAACATCACATTAGATGCAGCTAAGAAAAAAGTAATAAACTGAAGGTAAGTGTGAGGACACGAACTCAGATGGCAAAACAGAGATAAAGAGATAAAAACTTGAAAGAAAAGTTAAGAATCAAGGAAGGAACATTGAAATTTAACATATATCTAATAACTATATGTTGCTTAGAGTCACATTTAAAACAAAAGGATATAGAAAAGTTGAAATGATAGAAAAGGATATATCAAACAAATACTAGCCAAAAGAGAGCTGGGAGCAAAATAATCTTCAAGACAAAATATAGGTGGTTGAGTATCCAGTTTCCGAAATGCTTGGGACCAGAAGTGTTTTGAATTCTGAACTTCTTTTTTAAAATTTTGAAATACTTGCATCATACTGGTTCAGCATTGCTAATCTGAAATCCAAAATCTGAAATGTTCCAATAAGCCTATCTTTTGAGTGTCATATCAGCATTCAAAAAGTTTCAGATTTTGGAGCATTTTAGATTTTGGATTTTTGGATTAAGGATGCTCAACCTGTATCAGGGATAAAGAGGATCATTCTACAATGATAAAAGGAATAAATAACTCAGCTTATGTGCCCCTAATATCAAAACTTCAAAACATTCAAACAAAAAAGCAATCAAACTACAAGAAGAAATCAGTAAGTCCACAAATTCCACAATGACAATGGAAAATTTAACTCACCTCTCTATGACAGAATGAGCAGAGTGAAAATTATTTTATGTAGATTTCAAAGCATAGTTAACAAATTTGACCTGAGAGAAGCGCTTTGCATCCGACCATTAAAAACACAACCCTCTTGAAACCACATGCATAAGATTTATAAATACAGACCAAGCTACAAAATAAGCATGAATAAATACACATATCAAAGAACTGACATTGAATAGCATATTCTCTGACAATTAAAATGGGGGGGGCATATTATAAAAAGTGTAACTGGAAATTTAAAATCCTATTTCTCTAAACCTCATGAGTCAAACAAAAAAATCACATTAAAATTTACAAAGTGTTTAGAATGGGTACTAATATAAATACTACGTATGTCAAAAAATAAATAAATAAAACATAAGGGCAGAAATTAATAGACCAAGAGATACAAAAGAATATAAACAAAACTAAAGATTAGGTCTTTGAAAAGACACAAAATGGACAAACCTCTGGTAAGACTGATCAAGAAAAAATAAGGGAATAAAACTACAGTTATAACAGAAATTTTTACAAAAGAAATTCAGTAACATCTTTTTATCAAAAATTTGAAAATAAAAATTTGCTAAAATATAATTTACTAGAACTGCTTCAAAAAGAAATAGAAAATCTATACAAATCTATAACCATTAGAGAAAATCATGTGGCAGTAAAAGCTCTAACCATCAGACAAATGTTATGAAACTTTCAAAGAACAGCTATATATAAATTATTTCAGAGAAGAGAAAAAAAGAAGCAACACCTTTTATGTGGCTATTGTAACACTGATTCCTAAAGAAGGACGATATAAAAAACGAAAACAATGCAGTGGAATGCTAGAACTGGTTCATAGTGGTTCATTTAGAGCCAACTGTAGGCTTCTTTTTCCAACTCCACATTGAGTAATATCACGTTAGTGGCTCAAAGTCTGCTATGGTAGGAGTTATTTATATCATGAAAATTGGCAAAAGCTAAAAATCAAGAATTTTTTCCTGAAGAGTCAGTTGTTAAACATTTACCATTATAACACAGATTATATGCCAATCTCAATTAAAAACACAAATGCTTAATTCAAAATTAAATCTTAACAAGCCTATTCTAGAAGTCTAAAAAATGACAAAATTGTATTTATTTCAGAAATGTAAGGATAGTTCTAAATTTTTAAAATATATTAACATAAGTAACAGGTAATAAAACAAACTATATGATCTTCTCAAGATAGAGAAAAAACAATAGTAAAAAACCTGTTAGCTAAAATGAGAAAATTAGGAGAATACTCAACACAATAAAAACCATCTGCAAAAAATCTACAAACACCACACTTAATAGTAAAAAGCCAGCAACAATCATTTAAAATCTGAAACAAAGCAAAGAAGCCCATTCCACTTATATTCAACATTGCATTGATGAAGATTCTCAGCAGGTTATCAAGAGAAAATAAATAATAATCAGAAAAGAATGGTCAAATCAGTCTATTCCTGGACATAATGGTTAAGAGAATCTAATCAGATCTATTAAGAAAACATAGCAATGTCATTTAAATACAGTATTAATTTACAAATATCAATTATCATTTCCATGTACCAGCAAAGCATTACAAAATGTAATGTTTTAAAAGACACCATTTAGTGGCACATGCACACAGTTATTCATTAAAAACACTGTCTGAAAAGAGAAAAAGATTGGAAAACCTAAACATTCATCAGTACAGGACTCACTAACTTTATTGTATAGATTCCATAATAGACACTGTGTGCCAGAAGAAGGAAGTAGTTGTTTACCACACTGAATGATACAGAATGATCTCCAAAATATTTTTATTAAGTGAAAACAGTAGGATATAAAACAGTATATAGTTTTTCAAAAAATTATTTTTATAAAACCAGAAAGGAAAACAAATGGTTACACATATTTGCTTGTGCAAAATGTTTTTGGGAAGAATACATACAAAACTGGCAAAAGAGTGGTCAAAGGTAAAAGGGAGGCTTTTCGCTAAAATATCATTTTGTACCTTTGAAAATTTGAACCATGTGAATGTACAATCTAAAAAAAATTTTAACTTAAAACAATTTTAAAATTACCATTTACAACAGAAACACAAAAAAAGAGGGTACTCAGGAATAAAATGTCTCTAAAATCTTATGGGAAAAACTATAAATCAATAAATTTAATGTACTGAAAACCAAAATCTAACAGTTTTTCCTGCAATTAAAAACTGTTTTCTAAAATTTATATGAAAAATTATAAGGTCAAGAAAAGCCAAGATAACTCTGAAGAAGTTTAAAGGACCTTCAACATGTAAATGTGAAGCCGGGGATCGACCAGGGATCGACCAACAGACCAATGCAAAGTGTAAGACTGATCAGAGTTCTGCAGCACTGTTGAGGGGAGGGAAAAGAAGAAGGTGGAGGAAAAGGGAGGTCCAAGCTAATTAAGTCCTAGCAGTTTGGAGCCAGTCATAAATATATTTAAGACTTTTGGGATGATGGCAAATGCTTTTTACTGGGGGAAAAAAATGGCTCAAGATAACTGATATATAATCGTTTGAAGCAAATACAAATACTGAAGAATATATAAATCAGTTATTTCTGACACCAATAATTTTGAAAACCTACCATTTTAATTCTACTTTAATGATCACTTTATCATACATACACCTACTTATTAGCAATTACTTCCTTATGATTCTATTATTTTTTTTTTGTCTAATAGCAATTTTCTTGGTGTTACACACTAATGAAGATGGTAGGCACGACTAGACAAAATTCAACTGGGGGCTCTAGGTCAGACCCCATTTATCTTTTGCTACTTTAGTAATACTGATTAGGAATTTATAGGGAAGATCACAAATGCAACCAACCGAAAATTACTTTGACAAAATTATGATACTGAATTTAAGAAATAATATATTTAGAAAAAATATCTTAGATTTAATACTTTCCATATGAACATACAAGATACAGTTTACTGATAAATCAAAAACCTTACCCTTTTCAGGCAACTCAGGACCTCTCCCCCTACTTCTGCCCATCCGGTCATTTCTAATTTCACTTCGAGACTCATTTCTTGAATCACTTCTTATTTCGGTACGAGAACTTTCTTCTCTCAAATGGTTTCTGCCATAGCTACGGGATTCTTCCAGATACATATCCTCCTTTCGATGAGTATCTCGACTGTCACGATCCCTGTAGTCATGGACATCACGAGTGGACCGAGAATCTCTGGGATCACGGCTCTCTTTGGTATCTCTGCTATAATCCCTCATCTCCCTGGAATCCCGCATGTCTCTGGAGTCTCTTAATTCCCTTCGGTCTCTAGTATCTCTGGTGTCTCTCCGATCCCGACCATCTCGAGGTTCTCTGTCATCTCTGTGGTCTCTAGAAGAGCTCTGATCCTGTTCATACTCACGTTCTTCTCTTGTATCCTTGTCTCTATCCCGTTTGCCTCTAGTCTCTGTAATACAATTTTGGACATTAACTGTAATTCCTTTTATAAAGTTTCAGGAAACTAGACAATATATTTAATATAGAGCTTTTAGATTTTTATTATAATGGTAATTCGTGTTCTTTGCAGGGGGAAAAAAGGAGAAAACACGGGCATATAAGAAAATTAAAACTATCCATAAGCTAAAATAATTTACCCAAAATTTTATTAACACTTGATAACTATGTTCTTCTTGATTGGATAAACTTTGAATATGAAATTTCTGTGTTTTAACCCACCCATACTTACAGATCTAAACAAGTGAAACAAATAAGCTGATCTCACATCACTATGACAGCTTACTTTTTAGAAACCACTTTTGGATCTAGAGGCACACAGTGACTAATCACTCTACCAAGCATTAGACTAGGCTAGACCAGACCATATGTGACCACCTCAAATGTACTTAGGTACTTGAAAGTAACCTGCAGTTAGTAAGCTGGCTGGCTAAGAGACACTGATATTTATTTTCTTTTATCCTGAGCTGCTTAATGGTAAACACATTCATGTGTTTAATGTCTTGAATGGTAAACACATTCATGTGTGCAATAGTCTCTAATGCTTTCTCTATTTAAAGCATTTTCTAGTTGGGCATACACTTGTATTCCCAGCTACTCAGGAGGCTGAGGTAGGAGGATTGCTTAAGCCCAGCAGTTGGAGTTCAGTCTGGGAAACAGTGAGACCTCACTACTTTCTTCTTCTTCTTTTGTTTTTTTAAAAAAACTTTTCTAACATATCACAGAAAAATAAATAACTTCATTTTTTAAAAAGCTGGAATGACCCCCACTGATTAAACCAAGATTGTTACTTTATACACTAAAAAAATAGAGGCCCAAAGCTTAGATTGCTGAGTCAACCTCGTATCTCATGGGAATTTGCAGAGATCAGAAACCACTCTTCAGATATGCCTAGAGAAGGCATAAATTGATTATAACATAAATCTGACATGAAGCCAAAAAATTAACAAGCCCCAAAGAATAAACCCTGACCTTTGACTGAGTTCTCCTACAAATTGCTCTTATAATCTGGAATTACCCAATCTGAGACTACTTTAACAACTCTAGTAGCCTTACGCCTAAAAAAACATTGTACCTCCTTTTCTCTTTGCCCCCATCATTGGCCCATGGACTTTTTCAAGGACCCAAACACTTTGAATCCACAAGGGTCCTAGACCTTCACATCAATAACCTATCTCCCCTGCCAATTCCTTTGTCCATATACCTATATCTACAAATGCTATTTAAGGACTGAAACAAGAGGCAAGGATCTGACATATCTCCAACCCTTCCTGTGCATAACACTTCTACTCCTCCACTAATACTAACTGTGCCTGAAAAGGTATTCAGTTAGTAACAGATTGTTTTTCATGATGCCCCCATCTGTCTTTACAAATACATCTATCTAGTTACTATATTTTGTTCTTTACCTACTTCATCTTTCTATTGAAATTATCCTTATTTCAGAAAATGACTTCTAAATAGAGAGGAACAAAATCTACTAAATCTCTTCTATGGAAGGTTAAAGAAACACCTTCCTTACAAAGAACATACGGTTTGTTACTGAAAGGATTCTTGCTGTAACATAAGCCCTTCTTATTAATAACACAAAAAACCATTCCTATGAGACTCAACTGCATATTATTTTCCCTTCATTAGTATGTTTAATAATAACAGAATTTTCACTCAGGAAGTAATCATTAAATGTGTATTATATTCCTGATAAATTCTAGTTGTTAAGTATCTTATTAAAATTAATAGATACAGGTATAGTATAAGAGGATTTTCCCATCTTCCCAATGTCCCATAAACACTGTTGTGCTGCTTTGGTTCCAAAATCAAGTACACGAAAAAATAATTCTAGAAAACATGTGCTTTCTTCAGTCCCTACCTGTGTGTCCACCACTTTCTTGAATGAAACAATTATTGTCTGCACCACTGACAGAAAGAAATTAAGCTCAACATGTTTCATAGGCGACTGCTATACTATACTCAGAGAGGCATTTAAAATGTGTATTAAACAGAAATGTTGTTGCAAGTAAGCAAGTATTTCCTGAATACTATGTTCAAAAACTATCTTAGGAGAAGTTGGAACAAAGACCTGCTAAGTTAAATCGACAAGGACAAGAAACTTAGACAAGAAGTACAGAAAGAGATGAGAGGTATTAGGCTTTATTCCATGTAACAACAGCATCTCAGCTTGTAGTAGGGACAGTAAATCCAAAGTCAACCTAATTCTCAGGGATCCTGCAAGGAAAACCACTCTGCTTACTTCCTTATTATGAGTTAGAATTTTGATGACTTGGTTTGTACTGACCTTCTGAAAGTTGACCCCAGTCCTCATCTCTTTATCAAAACCCTTCTCATGCTTTAAAACTATGCTCCCTGATTTGCTGCCTTTTCTTCCCTTCATCTCCTTGCATTTTTAAAGATATTAACTAAGCGATTGAAAAGAACACTCTAACAATCAGATGACCAAAAATTTCTAGAACTTTGCAGTACTATACTCAGTAAAACATCTCAGCTAAAGAAAGCACCAACTTACCAAATCTGTAAATGCCCTCTTATGTATACTTAATAGCTTACATTCCCTGAAGCATCTCCCATTGCCCTCAAAAACTCTAGTCTGTGTTACAGAAGACTTACTATGGCATAGTCCTCCCTCCATCCCTTATTGTAACATAAATCTGGATGTCCAATTTTTAAATAAAGAAAATATCTATTTAAGTAAAAGAACTCTTAAAAAAAGTCAAGTTAGAGTACAGTACATACCTTCCCTCCTTTCATGACGCCGATCATGAGACTGTGAACTTCGTTCATGATCATGTCTCCCTTTCTCTCGCATTGGGGAGCGATGTCTTGGAGGACTTTGCTTTCTCTGAGGAGAAGACAAAGAATGTGAAGGATAAGGAGAAGCAGAGCGTCGTAAAGGTGGAGTTAGTGTCCGCTGATAAGACGGTGAAGGAGTTCTTTTTCGACGAGGTGAAGGAGAATGTCTTTGAATGGATGATCCCGATTGTGAGGAAGATGAGTGATGCCTAGAAGATATAGGAGAATGATGCTGTCCTCCTGGGGAAGTAGACCTGTAAAGCAAAACAATATCAATAAAAAATGTGTTCAAAAGCTTCCTTTCTAGACAAAGGAAATATTCAAGGTATATTTCATTTTGGAAAAAAAAATGTGAAAAGTTAGAAATTAAAAAAAAACAACTCCTCATTTAAAATGCAAAAAATTTCACCTGCAAACCAGTATGTTTATCCCAGACTTTCTTAAAATAGTAACACCATTTTTTCTTTCAAAAAATGGTCTCTCGGCTGCTTGTGGTGGCTCATGCCTGCGATCCTAGCACTCTGGGAGGCCAAGGCGGGCAAATTGTTTGAGCTCAGGAATTTAAGACCAGCCTGAGCAAGAGCGAGACCCTGTCTCCACTGAAAAAATAGAAAGAAATTAGCTGGACAACTAAAAATATATAGAAAAAATCAGGCGGGCATGGTAGTGCACGCCTGCAGTCCCAGCTACTCGGGAGGCTGAGGTAATAGGATTGCTTGAGCCCCAGAGTTTGAGGTTGCTATGAGCTAGGCGGACGCCATGGCACTTTAGCCTGGGCAACAGAGTGAGACTCTGTCTCAAAAAAAAAAAGTGTCTCTTTCTCAAATATGAAAATATGCTTGCATAATGCAACTAATATTCATATTTTAACCTTTAAAACCATCACGGAAAATACATATATTTTAAAAAAACAAATATAATATGTACACTACCAAAATCAACTATTTTCACTGGCAAAGTACAATACAACATGATAAACATTTCATATGTAGAAATATTTAGTTTCTATTATTTTACATAAGAAATTTATCCTTACTAAAGTAGTAAGTCATTTTAATTCACTCAACACATGCTCAATGAACACATACTACGTTCGAAGTATTATTTTTGGAGGTTAGGATACAGAAGTGAAGATGGTAGCCAAAACCACTATCATCATAATAATAATGATACTAATAACAGTAGGTAGCATATTGCTACTATGAACATGAAAATGATTTAACAGTTTTTCATATATTAAACCATTTAATCTTTATTACAATAATCTTATGAGGTAACTGAGTGTGACAGTCAATTTTAAGTCAATTTGACTAGGCCACAGATGTCCAGATATCTGGTGAAACATTACTTCTGGGTGTGTCTGTGAGAGTTTTCTGGAAGACTTTAGCATTTGAATTTTTGAACTGAGGAAAGCAGAAGACCCTCCCTAATGTGTGGAAACATTATCCAATCCATTGAGGGCCCAAATAGAACAAAAGGCTGGAGGAAAGTTGAATTCTCTCTTTACCTGATGCTTGAGCTGGCTCTCAAGCCTTCAGATCCAGACTGGAATCTATCCTATAAGCTCTCCACCTCTCAGAACTTGGAATTATACCACCAGCTTTCCTGGGTCTCCAGCCTGCAGACGGCAGACTATAGGACTTCACAGACTCCAGAATTGCATGAGCCAATTGCTTAAACAAATCTCATTCTAGATATATCCCCTATTGGTTCTGTTTCTCTAGAGAACCCTGCCTGACACCACTAGGACAGAGAGGACTGAAGACCAGTCTGTCTAGTAGACAGAGTCTATGGTCTAAAGAGTAAACCAATAATAAAGCAAGGCAATTTTAGCTAATTAATGCAATAAAGTTTATAAAAAGGGATAACAAAATAGAAACTGTTAGGTCCAAAAAAAGCATGCCAAGGCAACTACTTTAGTTTGCTTGGTAAGCAAAGGATCTTTACTGAGGAGATGATATTTGAGCCAAGTGCTGAGGATCAGAAGGAAAAACTTTAGGTATCAATAAGCACAGAGAAGGCAGGAAGGATAATGATATATATGAAGAACAGAAAGAAGAGCTACAATTTGAGAGAACAGACAGTCTTAATGAGAGAGGGTCAGAGAGCTGCCAGAGCCAGATAATATGGATAGTAGGCCACGACAAAATTATGAATTTCATTCTAAGCATGAGGGAAATCACTGGAGAGTTCAACAGGTAAATGTCATTCAAAATATAACAAGATCTTACTTACCTAAATAAATCTGTAACATGGAGAAAGAAAATGCTTCTGTGTGATGATTTGTTTTAGACATAGTAGTTTGCTGTCCCTTTGCAACAAGGGTAAATACTCCCTGAAAAGGGAATCATTTCTAACTGTACAATCTACAGAACTAGGAGGACACTCTCGTCTATGGCAATCCTTTGAAAAATCTCTCCTCCATAAATACATAATGCCACTTGTAAAACAGATTTAGTTAGAAAAACTCACATAAGTTCTAGATAATACAAGTAAATCTACACCAAAGTGTTAATAATTTGGGTCAGATTTCACTTTTGTATGTATGTAGAAATGAAGTACAGTTCACCCTTCAACAACATGGGCCTGAACTATGCGCGTCCACTTATACGGAAAATTGCCGCCCCTGAGATGGCAAGACCAACCTCTCCTCCTCCTCCTCCACTCCATCTATTCAACCAATTGTATTATTGATAAGGCTTCTGGTTAACAGCAAGCTATTAGCAGTTAATTTTGATGGGAATCAAAAGTTATACATGGACTTTCAACTGCACAGGGGGTCCATGCCCCTAATACTCCCAGTTCAAGGGTCAACCATAATTTCAAAAGTCTCAATTTAGCAATAAAGAATGTTAGGACAATCCTTAAGTTAACATATCCTTTAATTGCCATTCCAATCCAGAATAATTTCAACAATTAATATAACTTTTACGAAATCTGGTTCAACATAAGAGCCTTACATAGACTTGTTCAATCACATGGCTTGGCGAACTAAAAACTGTACCTAACAATGTGATCAAGAGTCAGAAAAAAATAAATAGCTAATATCCTTGGCACAAACAAGTAGATTGTTTTTAAGCTCCTGGAGTAAGAGAATCAGTATTCAAATGCAGTAAAACCCCAAAATAACACACATTAGCATAAGACAACTGACTCCTATCCTCTGCCTGGTGGAAAAAGTTAAAGTTATTATTCTCTGCTAGGCATAGGGTAGGATGGCAAGGATATGAAGCAGAGGACCAGACCAGGCCAAGAAACAGCAGGTAATCCAGTCTTGGGGAAGAGGGAGGTAAAGAATGGTTCTCAAGTCCCTAATCTACATTTCCCAGAAACAGTATCTTCCTAGATTACGCCAACAAAATGAGTGCCAAACGGAAGATACCTGAAATCTCTGCCACTGGCCTGGAAGTCCCATCTAGTCACAGGACTCAGAATTCTTTCCATGGTCATATAACCGTCAGTGGGAAAAAAAATTGCCACCAGATAGCACCAAACTAGATTGGGACAGACTTCGATATGCAGCTATCTCACTATAACATAGCCCTACATTTTCACTGAATTGAATTTTTGGGCTCCATTTGCCATGTTATGCATTTCTGACTGGACCAATTATTGGAACAGAACTAAACTTCCCAACCACCGCCTGCTACTAAAAATCTCTCTGGAACTACTTGAGAACAGCTCTCCTCAAGTGTCTAATTTCACAATCAAGTCAGACAATAGCTAAAACTACTATTTTTAGGGTCATAAACCATTTCTGGATTTTGGACACAGGAGTTTCTTTCCTGAACTTAACAGATTTCCCCAACATCACACCTACAAAAGAGAGCCCAAGTCTTGGTTAATTTGACTAAATGTGAAAGGCTTTTTTTTTTTTTTCCATTGTGTTCCAACGAGTTATTTTGGTATTTAAAAATGATTTTGCTTTTAACACAAGTCTATCATAAGCTTCGTGTATAATACAATTATTTTTGGCTACATTACAAATCTCTTTAGGTGCCTTAATTTTTTATCCCTAGCTTAAATTACCATGCATATGAAAACACTTCTTAGGCTACTGACTGGGTTTAATTAAAAAGACAATGCCTCTGATAAGCAATTTCCAGACTGAATACAAAGTGTCCATTTTAATATTAAAAGGTCTGCAATCTCTTTATGATGTTGTGCTAATATCCACTGGTTAGAAATCTGAAATGCAAAATACAAAATAGAAATACAAAAGATACAACAAATTCAGCAATGCTTTTAAAATATGTATTCTAAAATTATTCATCTTTTTAAAAAATATGATACTGGTATAATGAATATATACTTTTTATGTGTCCTTATCTCTAAGAGATATACACTAAAATATATATAGATGAAATGATATGGTGTCTTGGATTTCTTTTACAATAATACTTGAGGGGAGAAGTGGATGGGGTATAGATAAAACAAGAATGACTATAAATACTTAATTTTGTTTTTTATTTTAAAAGAGACAAGGTCTTGCTATGTTGTCTAGGCTGGAGTGCAGGTGGCTATTCACAACACAATCATAGAGCACTACAGCCTTAAACTCCTGGTCTCAAGTGGTCCACCTTCCTCAGCCTCCTGAGTAGCTGGGACAATAGGCACATGCCACCATGCCTCACTTGGTGCATAATTTTTTAAGCTATATAATGGCTATAAGAGGATCATTATATTATTTGTATATATTTATGTGTGTGAAATGTTCCATAATATTGTCACTATAATAATTTTCCATCCTCTAACATACAACTGAGTAGTATCAATATATGTTTACTAGAGGACCTATTTACTCAGTCTATAGAAAATGTCTGATGCACATATGGATTCACAGATCCCTTGAAGGAGAGGTCTACACTACCTGACCTATGGTTCTTGGACACAGGATGAGATTCACCAGTCTAGACTACAGTATCTGAACTTGATTGCTATAGAGTAAACAACCCAAAGAATGAATCCAATAAGATACTGTTCTTTGCCAAAAGTCTGAAGCGTTCTAGTTTTAATAATTTTGATAAATGTGCACAATCACTGAAAGCCGCGGTCCCCAGCCCCTGGGACTCGGATCGGTACTGGGACGTGGCCTGTTAGGAACTTGACCGCACAGGAAGTGAGCTGCCGGTGAGCAAGCAAAGCGTCACCTGTATTTACATCCACTCCTCACTGCTCACATCACCGCCTGAACTCCGCCTCTGGCTCCCACCCCCTCCCCAGTCTATGGAAAAACTGTCTTCCAAGAAATCCGTCCCTGGTGCCAAACAGGTTGGGGAGGGCTGATTGAAAGGAAGATTGTCATTGTCAGTAATTTGTTTATTTTACTTAGATGGATTCAAACACAACAAGTTTTGAATGATCACATCTGTCTTTCTAATCTGAGTAAGACCCTTTCAGGCATCTGTACTTCTGTCAAGAGATAAGTAGATTTCTTCATTCAGGTAATTATCTTGGATTAATCTTTTAAAAACTAGCTATGCTCTGAATACTATTTTCTCATTTGGTCGCAACGTCCTACAACCTAGCATTTTGGTTAAAACATATCACCTTGTCATTAGAACCATATTTAACCAAAATGTCTGGCAGAATGAGTTACACATAATTTTTAGATAGTTTTTCTAGTTAAGTACTACCCAAAAGGAATTTTTATTTGTTCAAACCCTTGTTCTTAAAATACTGCTAATGTATTGGTTCACTTTCCTGATTTAGCATGAGAAAGTATGAGGATACAGATTTTCACCGATCAAAGGTACTACAGATCTACCAAAACATCACTATAAATATCCAACTTACGATTATCTAGATGTAATAGGTTAGGAATATTGACACTCACAGAGTATTCCCTTTACAAGTGACTTTTCTGACTAAATATCTGAAATAAACTTAATTTTCCTCTGAGCTACATCTCTTCTAAAACAATTTACAGGGGAAAAAAAAAAAAAACCTGGTTCAATTAGTTGGGTTCCAACTATAGCAGCCTCCCCTTATCTGCTATTTTGCTTTCCACAGTCAACAGCAGTTTGAAAATATTAAATAGAAAATTCCACAAATAAACAGTTCATAAGTTTTAAATTATGTGCCTTTTTGAGTAGCGCAATGAAATCTCCCTTGGTCCGGCTCCATCCTGTCCTGGACATGAATCATCTCTTTGTCCAGTGTATTCACACTGTGTGTGCTACCCACACATTAGGTCTCTGATTATTGACTCATGATATTGCAGTGCTTGTGTTCAAGTAACCCTTACTTTACTTAATAATGGCTCCACAGCACAAAGAGTAAGGATGTTGGCAATTTGGATGTGCTAAAGAGAAGTCATAAAGCACTTCATTTAAGCACTTCCTTTAAGACATAGGTAAAAATTCTTGACTCAATAAGGAAAAAAAAAAATTGTATACAGAGACTGCTAAAATCTACAGCAAGAAGGAATTTCTATCTGTCAAATAATGAAGAAAGAAAAAGAAATCTGTGCATAGTGTATATAAGGTTCTGTGCTACCCATAATTTCTGGCATCCACTTGGAGTCTCGGAACATATTCATCAAGGTTAAGGGGAAAACGACTGTATTTCACTATTCTCTGTAGAGAGTCGGGCATGGAAAGTTTATTTTATAAAAAAGTTATGGAAAATTGCTATATTTTCTAAAAGCAAAGTGATAAAATAAATCCGTAAGGCTGTCTTTCTGGATAACAAGTGATATTCAGATTTTGATCAAAGTTGCATAAGTGAATCAAAGCTCAGTAAAGTTAAATTAGAAGATACTGTGATAACATTTCTTTAAGAACTGAAGTCTCCAAATCATTCAATTCAAAAATAACCACATGACAGAGTTTAGGGTTAAACGAACAAATACTCTGGGAATAGAGTATATTCTTAACAAAGCTGACATGGTCAATGACAGTTTGAGAGGAAAGTACTCAAATCCTTGATGCCAGATTAGGCATAGGCTTCGAAACTGACTGATGATTCTTACATTTTTTTTTGGAGGGGGGAAAATCATGAGAGGCTATGGGCACTCTCCCTCTGACCAAAACACACACACACATGCAAAGTTTTACATACAGACCAATAAGTTTGGAGATCCCTAAAATCTACCAATGAACTTCGGATAAGAAACACCTGATATAGAAGGTTGAACTGAGACACAGAGAACAGGTAGAAGGACTTACAGTCAGAGGATCATGTGGCTTTGCTGAATCACCTATGCCAGCAGTCCCCAACCTTTTTGACACCATGGGCCACTTTCATGGAAGGCAATTTTTCCACAGGGGTAGGGCGGTGAGAGCAGCAGCTGCAACGACTATAAATACCGATGAAGTTTTGTTTGCTCTCCTGCTGCTCACCTCCTGCTGTGTGGCGCAGTTCCTAAGTTTCATGGAAGACAATTTTTCCACGGATTGGCAGGTGGGATGCGGAGCTCAGACAGTGAAGCCTGGCCTGGTTCCTAAGAGGACACAGCCTGGGGGTTGGGGACCACAGATCTATGCCATGTCTATGCACACCTATGCTATGTGTATAGTTATCTCAATAGAGTCATCCTTTAAGAAACGTAAGCAACTGCCTATATCTAATAGGCCTGCTGAATCTTACTTGAAAGGAAGGGAGGAAAAAAAACCAAACTAAAAACCACATATCCGGAACTCCCCCCACCCATTTCTCCTCTCCCCCCCCCACACACACGATCACTGTGTTACCTCTACCTATACTAACAAGGCATCTGGAAATATTTTTGATCATTGCTTAAATAACAGCTTTTAGAACAGGTATTCAAGTGACTGTTGGATGAATAAATGAATTAGCACTTTTAATTAAGCACAACACTTCCTGGTAAACAAAAGACTACTAATAAGCCCATTATATCACATTTAAAATAATTTTAAAGGGCAATATTCTCCAAGAGGGATTTAGATACTAACCTTTAATTACATACCTCATCAATTCAAAAGCAGTGACAAACATATTGTTTTGTTTTAAAATTAATACAGGCATACCACAGAGATATTGCGGGTTCCATTCCAGAACCACAATAAAGCAAATATTGTAAAAAAGCAAGTCACAGGAATTTTTTGGTTTCCCGGTACATACAAATTATGTTTATACTATACTGTAGTCTATTATAAAGTACACAACAGCATTATGTCTAAAAAAACAATGTACATATCTTACTCGAAAGATACTTTATTGCTAAATAATGCTAATGGTTGGTCACCTGAGCCTTTAGTGAGTTGTAATCTTTCTGCTGGTGGAGGGTCTTGCCTTGATGTTGATGGCAGATGACTGACAATGGTAGTGGTTGCTAAAGGCTACTAGAGTGGCTATGGCAATTTCTTAAAATAAGGCAACAATGTAGTTTGCCAAAGTTATTGACTCTTTCTTTCACAAAAAATTTCTTTATAGCATGTAATGCTGTTGAATAGCAGTTTATTCACAGAACTTTCAAAATTGGGGTCAAACCTCTCAAACCCTGCCTGCCGTTGCTTTATCAACTAAATTTATGTAATATTCTAAATCCTTTGCTGTCATTTCAACAACGTTCATAACATCTAACAGGAGTACATTCTATCTCAAGAAACCACTTTCTTTGCTCATCCATAAGTAACTCTTCATCCATTTGAACAATTCAGTCACATCTTCAGGTTTCACTTTTTTTTTTTTTTTTTTTTTGAGACAGAGTCTCACTCTGTTGCCCAGGCTAGAGTGCCGGGGCATCAGGCTATCTCACAAGAACCTTAAACTCCTGGGCTCACGCAATCCTTCTGCCTCAGTCTCCTGAGTAGCTGGGACTACAGGCATGCGCCACCATGGCCGACTAATTTTTTTATATATATATATATTTTTAAATTGTCCAGCTAATTTTCTATTTTTAGTAGAGATGGGGTCTCACTCTTGCTCAGGCTGGTCTCGAACTCCTGAGCTCAAACGATCCACCTGCCTCAGCCTCCCAGAGTACTAGGATTACAGGCGTGAGCCACCGCGCCCGGCCCAGGTTCCACTTCTAATTCTAGTTCTTTTGCTATTTCTACCACATCTGCAGTTGCTTCTTTCACTAAGTCTTGAAACCCTCAAAGTCATCCATGAGGGTTGGAATCCACTTCTTCCAACTCCTGTTAATGTTGATATTTTCACCTCCTCCCATGAATCACAAAGGTTTTTAATGACAGCTTTGCTAGAATGGTGAGTCCTTTCCAGAGGAGTTTTTAATTTACTTTGCCCAGACCCATCAGAGGAATCATCTCTGGCAGATGATATGAATGTATCATCATTCATGTATGTATGAATATGTAATGTATTTCTTAAGTAATAACACTTGAAAGTCAAAATTATTCCTTGATCCATGGACTACAGAATGAATGCTGTGTTAGCAGCCATGAAAATGACATTAATCTCCATCAGAGCTCTTGGGTGACCAAGTGCATTGTTAATGAGTAGTAATATTTTGACAGGAATCGTTTTCTCTGAGCAGTATGTCTCAATAGTGGGCTTAAAATATTCAGTAAACCATGCTGTAAACAGATATGCTGTCATCTCAGCTTTCCTGTTCCATTATGAAGCACAGGCAGAGTAGATTTAGCATAATTCTTAAGGGCCCTAGAGTTTTCAGACTGGTAAATGGCAATGGCTTCAACTTAAAACCTCTAGCTGCATTAGCCCCTAACCAAAGAGTCAAACTGTCCTGAAGCTAGGCACCGACTTCTCCTCTGTACCTATGAAAGGTCCTAGATATCGTCTACGTCCAAAGGAAGGCTGTTTCTTCTACATTAAAAATCTGTTGTTTAGTGTAGCCACCTTCATCAATGATCTTAGCTATATCTTCTGGATAACTTGCTACACGTTTTCCATCTGCACTTGCATTTTTACCTTACAGAGACAGCTACTTTTCTTAAATCTCATGAATCAACCTTCACTAGCTTCAGACTTTTCTCTTGCAGCTTCCTCACCTCTCTTAGCCTTCAAAGAATTGAAGAGAGTTAAGGTCTTTCTCCAGATTAGGCTTTGGCTTAAGGGAATGTTGTGGCAGTTTGATATTCTATCCAGACCACTAAAACTTTCTCCATATCAGCAATAAGTCTGTTTCACTTTCTTATCATTTGTGTGGTTCACTGGAGTAGCCCTTTTAATTAATTTCCTACAAGAACTTTTCTTTCACATTCACAACTTGGCTAACTGTTTGGTGCAAGAGGTCTAGCTTGTGGCCTATCTAGTTTTTCAACATGCCTTCCTCACTATGCTTAATCATTTCTAGTTTTTGATTTAAAGTGAGATACTCTTCCTTTCACTTGAACACTGAGAGCTCACTGTAAGGTTATTAATTGGCCTAATTTCAATATTGTTGTGCATCAGGATTAGGGAGGCCCAACGAGAGGCAGAAAGACAGGGGAATGGCAGTAGAATGTCAGTAGAATAGTCAGAACACATATAACATTTATTGAATAAGTTCATTGTCTTATATGGGCACAGTTCATGGCACCCCAAAGCAATTATACTAGTAACATAAAAGATTACTAGTCACAGATCACCATAAGAGATAAAGTTTGAAAAGTTGTAAGAATTATCAAAATGTGAGAGACACAAAGTGGGCATATGCTGTTAGAAAAATGGCACCAATAGACTTACTCGATGCAGGGTTGCCACAAATCTTCAATTTGTAAAAAAAAAAAAAAAAAAAACCCTCAGTATCTGCAAAGTACAATAAAGAGAAGTGCAATAAAACAAGGTGTGCCTGTAATTTCTTTATTCACAGCAGTGGAGATAAATCAAAGTAACAGACCCCCCCCCAAAAAAAAAACCTTGGAAATTAACTCCTTCTAAATCAAAATGGCCTTTTCCAACTTTGTCACATATTGCTTTAGAGCTCCAGTAAAAGTCAAGTATCTATATAATCTTTCAGTATTCCTAGCTCTGCCGCTTCCTGTCCTAAGACAAAAAGAAATAAACCAAGTTCAGATCTGTCTAAATCCTAAGTAACAGGTGATTCCTAGGCATACCTTGTTGTGGGGACAGATCAGAGGGAAAAATTGGAAAACGAACTTAAGTAATACTTAATGCCTCATAATACAAATGTTTTTACCATTTAAATGGTAAACCATCCAGAGACGTGTTAAGAAGCATGTCTCAGAGATTTCTGGGTCAAAATAACAAAGTAAGAGAACCAAGAACCATTCGAGAAAAATAAAGGTTCCACTGACATAATGTAAATCAGCAACAACATTCAATATGATTTATAAAATCTGATTTACACATAATTTTCACACACAAACCTACTGGATTAAGTAAAATACAGAGTATATACTAGGAAAACATGTTTAAGAATTTTGAATGCTCTGGTTAACGACTCTTTTTCATGTCAAGGAGACATAATCAACAGTGAAAAGGCAACTTAGGGAATGGGAGAAAATATTTGTAAATCTTATATCTCTGGCAAGGGATTCATATCCAGAATACATAAAGAACTAAAATCCAACCACAGAAAAAATCAAGTAACCTAATTAAAAAATTGACAAAGGACTTGGATAGACATTTTTCCAAAGAGGATATACAAATGGCCAACAAGCACATAAAAAGATGTTTAACATCACTAATCATCGAAGAAATACAAATCAAAACCTCAGTGAGATAAAATCTCAGTGTATTATCACCTCACCTCAATGAGATAAAGACCCATTAGGATTGGCTACTATGAAAAAAATAAGAGAAAATAACAAGTGTTGGTGAGAATGTGGAAAAATCAGAACACTTGTGCACTGTTGGTGGAAATGCACAATGGTGCAACTGCTATGAAAACAGTATGGAAATTCCTTAAAAAATTCAAAATAGAACTATCACATGATCCAGCAATCCTACTTCTGGGTATATATTCGAAAGAACTGAAAGCAAATTTTTGAAGAGATATTTACATACCCATGCTCATAGCAACACTATACATAATAGCCAGGAAGTAAAAGAACCCACATGTCCATCAATGGATGAATGGATAAACAAAATGTTTTAAAACAAAAAACATACAATGAAATATTTTTCAGTCTTAAAATGGAAGGAAAAACTGTCACATGCTACAACATGGATGAACGCTGAGAACATTATGCTAAGTGAAATAAGTCTGTTACAAAAAGACAAATACTACATGATTCCACTTACATGAGGTATCTAATGCAGTAAAATTCACAGAAACACAAAGTAGGATGGTAGTTACCAGGAGTCTGGGGAAGAGGGAGTTATTGTTTGTTGGATATACAGTTCAGGTTTGCAAAATGAAAAAGGTTCTGGAGATCTGTTTCACAATGTAAATATACTTAACGCTATTGAACTGTACACTTAAAAATGGTTAAGATAGTAAATTTTGTTTTTTACCACAATTAAAAAATTCAAACATAAATTTTAAAAGTTAAAAGTTACTGAATTATCCATGACTCATTATAAGAATTATTAAACACACATGCACATAGTTGGAAACAAAAACCTACTAGACTAAATAAAAAAACCTATTAGACAAATGCCTAAAAGCCTCTGAAAAGTAAATACTCTAGATTATACAAAAGTAACATTAAAAACATACGATACTACTTACCTCGGCTTGTCTCTTTTTTCTCTTTGTCTTTCAAAATCTCGTCCTCTTTCCTTTCCATCTCTTGGTTTTTCTTCTATCCTGTCTTTTACTTTATACTTTTCTTTGTATTTTTTCCCCAGAGCAATATCTTCTGGTATAGGAGGGGGTGGACTTGGAGTGCGTGGTCCTTTCTTTTTACTTTGGTTGCTCTTTGAATTCCTGAAGGTAACACAAAGCTGTCATTAGACGTTCGAGTATTTCTGAAAGGCCAAATGGATTTTTTAAAGCACTTTTTAAAAATGGCAGCATTCTTTTCAACTACTATTTTGTATATGAGTAACCAACATCCAGGAAAAAAAAGTAACTCACAAAAACAAGTAAAGAATTAATTTAGTTGCTACTTATTTTGCTAACATTGCTTATTATTACATAATTTTAAAGGGTGGATTTCTGAGAAAAGATAAGAGGTATAATAGGAAGGGACTTTCAAAAAGAAAATACTACAAAATGACTGCTTGAACTGCATCTTTTAAAGCTGACATAGACAAACAGATTAAGAAAGTAAAATTTACCTATAATTCTAGTACACAAAGATAACTACTTTTAACATCTTGTATATATTCTCACATCTCTTTCTTTCTCTAACTACTCATCTAAAACTGGATATTCACATGCAAAAGAATGAGGTTGGACCCTTATCTTGTACCATATAACTCAAAATGGGTTAAATGTAAGGCCTAAGACTACTAGAAGAAAGACATAAACAGCTAGAAAATATAGAGGAAAAGCTTCATGACATTGGACTTGGCAATGATTTCTTGGCTATGACACCAGAGCCACAGGCAACAAGACCAAAAGTAGACAAATGGGATTACTACATATATAGTCACAACTATTTTCTCATCATTAGAAATGGCTGTTAATCTGTCACACACATTCATGAAATATCCTGTTATAATATTCTGTAAGATTTTTTGTATTGAACATAGACTTATTGGCAGCATCTTTTTCTACTATAACAAAAAGTAGATTTAGGTAATCATTTTTATAAACTACACAGAAGTTCCTTGAATAGATGCTCTTTAACTTCTTTCATTCTTTCTTTGAGACAGAATCTTGCTCTGTCACCTGGGCTTGCATGCATTAGCATCATCACAGCTGATTACAACCTCAAATTCCTGGGCTCAAGCAATTCTCCTGCCTCAGCCTCCCGAGTAACTGGGACAACAGGCAGGTGCCACCATGCCTAATTTTTCTATTTTTTTTGTGGAGACAGGGTCTTGCTCTTGCTCAGGCTGGTCTCGAACTCCTGGCCTAAAGCAATCCTCCCGCCTCAGCCCCCACCAAATACCAGGATTAGACATGAGCCACCATACTCAGTGTCTTTAACTTCTTTAAATAATTTCATAGTGATAAGTTTTTCTGGTGGCTTCTAAGTTTTCATCATTATAAAGAAAACTCAATCACATCATCTATAAATGAAATCCCAAGCATTGTTAGTAAACATTCACTTAAATCTTCGAATCTTGTTTAAAAAATTTTTCCCAACTCTTAGATCACGAAGATGGTCCCCTAACATTTTAGAATTTTGCCTTTCACATGTAAGTCTTTAATCTACCTGTAATTGATTTTTGTGTATAAATTATCCTTTTTAAGTGCCTCTTTTTGGCACTTAATTTTATGTAAGTAGTGTAACTTTAATTCTTTACACATCTAAAACTGACTGTTTTTGCCTCATCCCTGAACAATAGTTTGAATGAATGTAGCATTTTTGTGTCAAATTTTTTTTCCTCAGAGCTCTATAAATACTACAATATCTTGTAACATTTAGTTCTATAGATGAGATGTCCAAAGACAATCAATTTTTTTTTTTTTAGACTACTCAGGTGACCTGTTTTTTCTGTTGGGAGATTTATAGAACATTATTCCTTAGAAATTATTCATTAAAAATAATTTTCACCAAGCTTTTTTTTTTTTCTTAATCTTTTCCAGCACTCAATGAACTGGTACAATCTGAAAATTCACATTTTTTACTGAATGTCTTCTATTTTTATGTCATCGCTTTTCCATATGACCCAAATCTCTATAGTTCTCTTTATTATACAGTTATTGCATCTCTTGGGCTGCTCCCTCATGTCATCGTTCTCTGTCATTTCCATCTCTCCTTTTGCTTTCAAATATCTGAAATTTGTCTTTTAATTCCTAATTTTTCCTTTAAGTAGCACACATTCTACTAATTCTAAATTTGGCAATCCTGTTATTCTGCTATTTTGTTTGAAAAATTTTTTTCTTCCAAAATATCCTTTTCACAGATTGGTTTGTTTTGTTGTTCATGATTAACTGCTCTCATCCTGTAAATGTAATACTCCCTCAAATCATACTACCCTTATAAATTAATTAAGATTGTTCCTGTTTTCTGTATAAGCCATCTGCTCTGAGTGTTAGTCTGCTACTTCACACATCTGATAAGTTTTCACTATCTACTCATTTCATTATCTATTGATACTTATAAATGAGGACCTAACCTTAAATCCTAGAACTTATTTCCTATTATCTAGAATTCTCTAGCCCCAAGATTCCTTACCTATAAAAGAGTAAATTCCTCAAAATTGCTGCTAAGATTAAAAAAAGATAAAAGTATATGAATGATTCATGGTGAACATTCAGAAAATTTAGCTCTCTTAGCCCTTAACTCTTTCTTTTTTTTAAATTTCAAATTATTAAGGGGACACAAATGTTTTTGTCATATAGCTTTTATAATGCTTAAGTCAGGGCGATTAGGGTGCCCATCACCTAAGTACTGTACTTTATCTCTATTTCTTATTTTCAAAGATAGGGTTAACCACCCAAGCAAGTCAGAAATTACTAAAATATGATGACCAAATCTATTTTTCATCCTTGTCTTCTGCCAACGACCACATTAGCCAGATATCTCACTGCATATTTACAAGATGACTCAAACTTACACCTAACAGATAAGTGATTACATGCCTATATTTCTAAATATTTTTCCACTTTAAAGATAAAAACTAATAGTTGGCATCTATCAAAAGTTACTTTTAAAAATTTCAAGATAGGCCGGGCGCGGTGGCTCACACCTGTAATCCTAGCACTCTGGGAGGCTGAGGTGGGTGGATCACTCAAGGTCATGAGTTCGAAACCAGCCTGAGCAAGAGCGAATTGAAAGAAATTAATTGACCAACTAAAAATATACAGAAAAAAAAAATTAGCTGGGCATGGTGGTGCATGCCTGTAGTCCCAGCTACGGGAGGCTGAGGCAGAAGATCGCTGGAGCCCAGGAGTTTGAGGTTGCTGTGAGCTAGGCTGATGCCATGGCACTCACTCTAGCCCGGGCAACAGAGTGAGACTCTGTCTCAAAAAAAAAAAAAAAAAAAAATTTCAAGATAAAACAATGGAAGAATTCTTAACATAAAACTGTACTTTCACATTACTGCCTGTGACAGAAACTAGCTGGGTGTTTACCAAACTTTCTTCCTGGGCACAATGCTAAATCATACTATCTATACTTTTTTGAAATTAGGTGTGGCCAAGTGACCATGATCTGGCCAAAGGAATGTGAGCAGAAGGGATGCATACCACTTCCAGGCCCAATCTCAAAGGACACTCATGTGCCAGGCAATTGTAAACTATAGAGCTAAATAAGCACAGTACTCAAACTTTTCTTTGTACATTCCATTCTCTGGTTTCCTTGAAAGCCCAAGAAAGTAGAGTCAAAAGGAACCTGGGTTATTGAATCTTCATGGATAGGACAGTCACCTGTTAATCAGAAATACCCATTTTGACTTCACATGAGCAAGAAATAAACTTCTGTTGTATTTAACCACTGACATTTTGGAATTTAGCTATTATCACAACCAGGATTATCCTAATATACTTACTAAGTACAGAATTTCTTCATATTACCCTTAAAATTATAGTGGTTGAAAAACACAATCAAGTTATAGCGCTTTCCAACTGAAGAGGCCAAAATTGGTTTTGGCCGGCCTGAAGTCAATAGATCTTACATTTATTAAGTCAACTGATGATTCTGTTAGTGGCACAGAGTCTACTTGCTATTTGTGGCATAAAGCCCACCTGTCTACTTTTATCATTTTTAGATCCTTTCTCTGTCTCTCCCCACACTATTTCTTTAGAACAGCTTTTGACATGTTTCATACTTATTTGTACAGAGAGCTATAAATAAAAATTTACCTAATGAAAACTAAAATTAAAAATGCATATGGACGGAATAGATAATATATTTATGATTTTAAATCACACATCAGGATAAATCTTACCAACAGACTATATCTCACAATGATCGTCAAAGAAAAATGTCAGCTTTCAGGGAGAAATGTTGAGTTTTGTCGGTAATTATATCTGCCCATCCAATATGATAACCTAGTGAGACCAAGAAGTTTGTTTACTTGATTGTTACCTCTGTTGACTTACTGGCATTGGTTGAAATACTCTGCTGAATTTTAAATGAAATTCTAATCCTTACTTGTGTTTAATATGTCTTCAAACAGTTTATAGTATGATCCAGCCATAAAATTAAAGGTTGATTATCTGACACAATCTAGGTAATGAAAACTTCATTGCTAAAGAAATGCTATACTCAATTTGATGTTTTCATTGTATCTTTAATGTGCTGGTTTCCAGGTCCTTCTGCTTCTGTTATTAATGGTGGATCTTAAAGTCAACAATATATTAGAATACAGGAAATACAGTAGTTAAACCAGTGTGAGTAATTATTTATGACAAATATTTATCAAAAGATGAGTTACTAATAAAGCAGTAAGAAATTATATGAAAAAGAAGAGGATGAAACTAACCCTTCATCTAAATAGTTACCAAAACTTTATAGGAAGAGATTAAGTTTCAAAGATTTTGAATAGAAAGGATAAGAAAATAAAGAAAGATATTTCTAGTATGCAGTTTATTGGAGAAATAAATGCAATTGAAGGAAACTTATATAATTGGTTAGTCAAGAGGATAAAGAGCAAGTGGGGTAGATCATGTAATTCCATGGCTCAACTTCTGCAATACCCCTTTCCAATATTTACTTGATCCCAGGAACAAAGAGGATCAAGTCAACTTTACCGAGTACCTTCTTAGAATGCAAAGCTCTATGCAAAGTAGTTGCTATGGGAAGACAGAACTATTAACCATCAAGATCTCAATCTTC
Source organism: Lepilemur ruficaudatus (assembly GCA_963574885.1). NCBI lineage: Eukaryota > Metazoa > Chordata > Mammalia > Primates > Lepilemuridae > Lepilemur > Lepilemur ruficaudatus. The sequence continues at coordinate 41,906 of CAUYRT010008206.1, forward strand.
AAGGAGCTTAAATTTAATAGAGGTTGTAAAAGATGTATGTCACAGCTGAAATATAATGCAAAAGGCAATTAATATTAATAAGGAGGTATAAACAAAATCTGTTAGGTACACAATGGGACCAGAAATTACGTTCAGTATGGAGAAATGGGAAAACTTAATGGAAAATTTAGCATTTGTGCTAGAGATTGAAGGATTGAGGGGAGAAGAGGGTACACAGGAGGAAACTAGACAAAAATACTGACAAGAAAGAAAAGATCAAACTTTAAATGTCATTCAAAGGAATCTGAATTTCATTCTACAGAATGGGAAATCACTGAGTTTTTCAATGGCATAATTAATTAATTGGGATTGTCCTTTTAAGATTTCTTTGACAGCATCTGTAAAATGAATGGGTTGAGGTAGCTAAATGAAAATGTGTATGTGTGTTGAGGAGAGGACAGCACATAAAGGTAATACAGTTAGTAGGATGATATAATAATCTAGGCAGAAAGTAACTAGAGTCTGAAATAGGGTTAGTCTCTAAAAAGTGGAAGGAAGGAGATAAATATGAGTTTCATTATGGGGTCAGATAGACAGGGTTTGCCAACTGATCAAATATGGGGGAGAAGAAGATTGTAGTTTAGTTTTTTTTTTAAAGTAAAATTAGTACATATACTTTAATTAAAATAAAATTTAAATAGTACAGAGTGACATTAAATGAAAATATGCTTCATCTCTGATTCTCAGTCCCTCAATGTAATTATATTTAATCATTTCTATTTTAATTTCTTCAACTGGTTACTGTAGTAATTCTAAATATTAATATATGCATGCTGCTAAGTATATACTATAAAGAATCTAATCTTTCGATTATGTACACAAAGAGACAAGAAGAATGTCTATTGTGTATAAATTACAATAGCTTTAAACTAGAAACAACATAAATGTTCAACAACAGAAAAGCAGGTAAGTATACAGTATAAATACTAACATAAATGAACTAAGGTTACATAAATCAATATGGATCAATTTTAAAAAGTTAAGAGAAAAAGCAAGTTGCAGAGCAAAAGTTATAATGTATATATTATAATTAAATCGACTGGAAAGTAATATTATATACTGCAAAACACATACTAATGAAAGTACAAACACACATGCACAAGTATCATAAACACCAAATTCAAAAGGGAAGAATAGGAAATGTATCTGTTATATTTTATTTCTTAAAAGATAAAAAGCTGTGAAGCAAATGTGGATGTGACAGGTATTTGTTTTATTGTTCTCTGTAATTTTCATTTTAATAAAATATTTCACATGTTTTGGGGGAATAAATAAGCTTACATTAAATACTGAAAGTATTAAAAGTATCCTTTTATAATCTACTACATAATTCTTATTAGCATCACATAGAAAAAAGCTATTTGATTCTGGTACTATGTATCAACCTACTGACCTCTGCTGGTCCAACAGGGGAGAAGATACTGCAGATGTCTTCCTATCTTTCTTGCTAGCTGAAGATGACTTGGGACTTGATTTTCGCTTTGGTGATTTGCTAGACTTTCTTAAAGAAGGTGATGGAGACAATTTTGATCTAACCACATCTGGTGAAACCTTTCAAAAGAATTCAGTAAGTCAATTTGGAAATTCCTCCACTCCTGGTACAACAAGATTTACAGTATTTTGAAATTATACCCAACTTCAGATTAAAAATTAAGTATTATAGCCACCATCTGTTGATTGAGTCTGACTCCTGAACCCATGCCTTTACCAACATGATAATTAACTGCTTTAAAATACACTAATATCAATAAAGCAAATTAAAATTCTGAAATTTTAAAATCTCAGAAAAATCACAAATCATATTCAAATAAATTGTATCTCTATTCTTTAGAAAAGAACAAGGCATTCTAGAAATAGCATGGGCCTGAAACGGACACACATATTGTATATTCAAAGCCCATTTTTTATTAGCTGATGACTCTAGGCAACAGAGCCTCAGTTTCGCTCACCTGTTCAATAGCAAAAATATTTCCCATTTATCTAATAGATTAATATGAAGATTAAATGATTAACATACATGGAGTAGCTGATATACAATGAGTTGATCAATGATCAGTGTCCTAGTATAATTTAAGATTCAGCAAGTAGCTGAGTTATCTGACCAATATCCATGTTGCTATTAATTACGAACATATTTATTGTAAAAAAAATGGCATACCTCCTTTTTAATGATAATTTCTTCTCTCTTCTCCATGTTTTCTTGCTCCAGCTTCATTAATTCCCTCTGTATCTTCTGACGCTTCATTTCCAATGACAATTCATGAACATAATCATAATTAATATCTCCATTGTCAGAATCTTTAAAATAAAAATTGAATTACTGTCAGAAACTGTCATACTTAATACCCAAATTACAGAATTTCAACTTTTTAAATACAAATTTAAATGGCAAATTCTTTCATAGGAATAACACTTCTAAAAGAAATAAATACCGTTTCTATAAAGGATAAAAATCACCATAATTGATTTAAGAAAAGCTAAATACTTTCAAGGTTTCTGGAAGTGATTTTGGGTTGCTTGGGGGTTGGGCTTTTTGTTAGAAGATAGGATTTCAAAATATACAATTGAGGCACTCAGCTGAATATTTCAAGACTTAAAAATACCAAAGCCTTCATTATTTCATGCTTTTCATATGACATGATTCACTCTCTCCTTGATTTTCTTAAAGATGCATTACTAAAGTCAGGTTATATTAGGTGTACAACATTACTTCCACAGTTTTATCTTTTTTTTTTAATGAGACAACCGATTCATATCTAAAACTAAAGTTAACTAATTTTAATACTAATGTGCACATAACCTAATTTTTAAGGATTTATAATAATTTTCAATACAAGTGATTTATACTATTTCCTTAGATTGGCACTGTCCATCTCAATGGATCTGATGCCATGTTTCCATTTCCATTTAATCTTTTCTAATAAAAAACAAAACAAAACTGTAAGTTGGTTAAAAAAGAGAAAGGAAAAGGAAGAGTGTAGAAGTTTTCAGTGGCTACTGGCACTGGCACCCAACCTCTCACCTTCATTTGCCATAAATGCCAGGAAGCCTGGAAGAGGGAATTTCAATTGACTTCTACCCTAACATAGGAATTGGGCTTGATCAATCACTAACTGAGGTGCCTTCTCAAGCTACACATTTGGCACTTTATATCATTTCTTAACCTGGGATAATGACATAAAATGAATACAGATCTAAGAAATAATAAAGTAGTCCTACTTGACTGCTTAAAACACAAGAAAATGAATATCATTGTCACTGACAGCTGAAATGCATTAGAATGAAAACTGTCCATTTGTGTTTGGGGACTGAGAGAGTAATGATATATTCATTATCTGTGTTAACCAAATTTGATTACTCATTTTATGTTGGAGTATGATGACAATTTTTCAGTAAATGTATAAAATAGACTAAATCATGTTTTTCAGTCAGAAAGCAATTGCTAAATATTTAAGGGTATAGAGGGTTTTACTACGTTGAAGATACTGAATTTAATTAAATGATCAATAACTATCTCTAGTTACTATTTTACACTCCATTGAGACACTTTACACCAGTGAATAACAGGACTCAGTGATTTGGTTTATGTTCTTAACACACTGACTGCCACACTAGAAAAAAATTTTTTTCCTTGGGGCCATGGTGTTTTATTATGAAAATAGAATAAAAACCTTGAAAACAAAACAATACTTCCTAATTTAATGAAAAATTTGTTATTTTTGTTTTTTGTGTGTGAGTTATACGCAATTAAATAGTCAATATTAATTGTAACAATAAGAACATCAACAAATAAGATTTCACGAAGTAACTGCAGGGTTTTGCCTGGGGGGGGGGCACCCATCACGTAACATGTATGCTACAGCATGGCTGCATGAGTTGCCTGCACACCATGCAGCTCCCAAGGAAAACAGACATGCGAGTTACATAAGCTTCTCAAGGCCCCGGGCTCAAAACTAGTGAGTTAAATACAACTCACACGGCAGTTAATGTGTTAAATTAAATTATATAACAAAATACCCAGGTTAAAAAAAAAGACAGAATAATTAATCCTAAAGAATTATCAACATGTTTTAGACGATATAGTATTATCAATAATGTCTTGCCCATTTAAAAACTGCCATCTGGAAATATTACCAATACAGAACACATACAAGAAACAAGAAGCTGGCTTTTAGCCCTCAATCCCCAACTATTCAAACAAGGGTAAGAACTGAGTAGTTAAAACAGCGTTAAAGTCAATGTATTACAACTAAAATATTTTGCTCAGAGGAAAAGCTCTCAAGCCTTTACTCAGTACTTATTTTATGCATATCTATTATAATCAAAACTCAGATGTTTTCATAGGCTGTAAGAGATGGACTACAAAGTAGGCACACTGCAACTGATAGTATCCGGAGAAGAAAAAAACAAAATTACAAATTCAAAAACAAGGGTCTGAAACCAGTTAATAAATTAAGAAAACATGTCTCACATAGTTTGAGGTTATCACTACAAGTGCCTTATAAAAACCAATTCATATAAATGATTCCATGTAACCGGAAAATATTAAATATAATTAGAATGGCATATTTAACAAGGCAGAGATTTTTAAAGAATACATAAGAGAAAAATACGTGCAATATATAAGAAAAGATTAATATTCATTACACATAAAGAATTCTTACTAATTAACAGAAGAACAAGCAAAGGACATGACAAGACAATTGAGGAAAAGAGAGAAAGAAATGCAAATGACATATGACTTTTTCATGTATTAAGGACACTTTTTTTTTTTTTTTTTTGAGACAGAGTCTCACTGTGTTGCCCGGGCTAGAGTGAGTGCCGTGGCATTAGCCTAGCTCACAGCAACCTCAAACTCCCGGGCTCAAGCAATCCTTCTGCCTCAGCCTCCCGAGTAGCTGGGACTACAGGCATGTGCCACCATGCCCGGCTAATATTTTCTATATATTTTTAGTTGTCCAATTAATTTCTTTCTATTTATAGTAGAGATGGGGTCTCACTCTTGTTCAGGCTGGTTTCGAACTCCTGACCTTGAGCAATCCACCCACCTCGGCCTCCCAGAGTGCTAGGATTACAGGCGTAAGCCACCGCGCCTGGCCTTTATTAAGGAGACTTTTTAAAAATTATATTATTAATTGTTGGCAAAGGTACAAAGGACACGCTCATTCTTTGGTGGCAGCAATGTAAACTAGAAGTATTATATCTATCCTGTAAAATAATTTATCAATATGGGTAAAAGTCTTAAGAACATTCATACCCTTTAATATAACAATTTTATTTCTAATAATTTATTACATAAAAAGTCACAAATATATAAAAAATTTATGAATAACGATTAAAGATGATAAATATGAGCACTTCCTCTTGACTTTATGACACCTTTTATGAGCACACTGCTAAAGTCTTAAACGATTCTGAGTACATGGAGTAAAATATGAAATTCCTTCATATTTCTCCCACAACCATCCTCACTCCAGTGGTAACACTGCTAATAGTTCAGTGTTGTATGCATAAAAATAAGGCTTTACGTTCTTATCTAAAATAATGGGACCCAAACTATAAACACTGCCATATAAACAAGATCTTTTCATGTTACACATACAGGTCAACCATCTTTATTTAACATCTGCAAAGCATTTCATAGTAACTTAACCAGTTTCCTTCTGAGAGACATTTAGTTTGGTTTCAATATTTTGCTGTTATAAATAAGACTTCAATGAACATTTTGATACCTATTTTGGTTCACAAGTATTTCTCTATGACATTTCTCAAACCACCATTTGCTGGATCAAACAAAAGTATAATTTCTATTTTTAATATTGCCAAACTGCACTCCAAAACAGTTTACCAATGTAAACTCCCAGTTGATAACATTTTTTAATTTTTGCCAAAGTGATGGGTGAAAAATGCTATCTCTTCATTCTTATAGTATTTCCCTGCAGTAAGGTTGAGCATTTAATGGCCATTTCCATTTCTTCTATGAGTTACTGATCCAATATTTTCACTTTTGCTTATTTTTTAACTAGACTGCTTTTTTCTAACATATTTATGGAAGCTCATTATATGTTTAATATAGCATCTTTATTAATGCTTACACATGTTACATAGTCAAATATTTTCTCCTAGTTTATTACTTATCTTTAATTCCTATATTTATTACACAGAAATTTCTAATTTTTATGTAACCAGATCTTTTGTGGCTTCTGTTTTATGCCTTATTTTTAGGAGGATATATGTACCTCCAAAATATTTTCATACATTTTCTTCTATTGCAGTGGTACTTTTGTTTCTCTATTATTGTACTGGTCCTTAAGAACACGTGGCGAACAAACAGAAGTTGTTTAAGGAACCAAATAAAAAAACACCGATTTGCGGGTAGGGGCTGGAAATTTAGGAAGCAACCAGATAATGAAAAGTTTTGTAAGCACAAAAAGAATGTGTATAATATCTGCTTGTGGCTGCTATGGGAAAATAGAGATTTTTAAACAGGGTAATAAAAAGAACCAATTTATTCTTTTAAAAGATTACTCTGCAACTAATAGAGTGGGAGGAAATACTTGCAATATGTATTATACATCTGATAAAAACCTCATATCCAGACTATATAAAGAATTCCTATAATCAATAAGAAAAAACAGATAACAGAAGAACAAGCAAACATTTGGAATAGACAGTTTACAAAATAGGCTGTACAATGGTCAATAAATATGTGAAAAAGTTCTCAACTTTGTCACGGAAACGCAAACTAAGACCACAGTGAGATACCACTACACACTTCTAGAATGGCTAAGATGAAAAAGGCAAAAAGTATCATACAGGTAATTGATACAACCATTTTTGATTTGGCATTACCTACTAAAAAGGAACAAATACATATTGCTTGTCCCAGTAATTCCACATTGAGGCATAAACTCAAGAAAAATAAGTATATGTTTACCAAAAAATATGTTTAAGAACAGTACTAGCACCTTGCTCATAGTAACCCCAAACTGGACATTACTCAAATATTCATCAACAATAAATTATGGTACATTCATACAATAAAATATTACATAGCAGTAAGAACTAATGAACTATAACTACGTCAAATAAAGTATACAGTTGAATCTCATAGACAATACTGCTAGCAAAAGAATCTAGGCACAAAAGGAGTATATGCCGTAGATTCCACTTATATAGAACTTATAAACATGCAAAACTAATCAACAGTGCTAGAAAATAAGGACAGTAGTTACCTTTCAGAGGTAGGGGTAAGGGACACAGTGACTGAAAGGAACTGTGGGGTGGGGTGTTATGGGATACTAGTAATTTTCTATTAATATTAATTGATTTGGATAATTAATACATAGATTGTAAAGAAGCCCCAGGAGCATGATTTCACCTAGAAGGAAAAATTAAAAGTGAGAAAAGAAGGTGGCTAAGGCAAAAAGAAAGCAACCGCAAGAGTTTTAGAAACTGTCTCTATAGACAAGCGGTTCTCAAGGAGTGGTTTGAGGATTAGGGTGTGGGGGTTCCTTAAGACAATTTCAGGAGTTCCACAAGATCAAACTATTTCTATAATGCATATTATTTGTCTGGTTTACTAATTCTCTCATGAGTATATGAGTTTTCCAGGAGATGTGATATCATTAACAGATTGAATGCAGAAGCAGATATGAAAATCTAGTTGTATTCTATTAAGCTAGACATTAAAACAATTTGTAAAAACATGTAAAACACTGCCATCTCCTCACAATATTCTTTTTTGCGTTGCAGAGTACAGTTATTTTTCATGAAGGTATATCTCAGATTTATTGTCATTGTTAAATGAATTAATAAACATTTTCAAAATTTCATAATTTCAATTTCTAATATGGCAATTATTGAAACATGAAATTCACAAAGACAAAAGCTCTTTGGGGTACTTTAAAAGAGTACAAAAGTGTCCTGAAACCAAAAAGTTTAAGAAACACTACTATATACCAGTTTCTTCTGAGTCTAGCTAAAATTGCTACGTACTTTAGATTGACAATGCAGAAGTTAAGTCTTTTAAACCAATTTAGTCTCACTACCCAGGGACTGAGGTGACTAACTTTATACTTCAAAATTCCCTTAATAGGTACTTTAAATCATAGAGATACCAATAATTGAACTTGTGAGTTTTGATCAAGGGAAACATAAGAAATTGCCATGTGGATGTTTCAGATGTAAAACTACCATTAAAGACATTCACACTCACCTTTTAAAAGAATTTCCTAAATGAAAGGCTCTTGTAATAAAATCACTTTAGATTTTTTTTTCAAAGAAGGTAGTCAAGTGCAAAGCTTTGGAAATCAACACTTATGGGACAGATGGAATGCAAGGAAACTCAATACAAGACTGAAGGGCTTGAACAGGAAGACAGGGCTTGAACAGTACCTTACTGAACTCTTTTAAGAATTTAGTTGTTAAGTGGAGATAAGCAGAGTACTAGCTAAAAGTAACATGGGGAAAAGAGAAAATGGATTTTTAAAGATTTAGAAAAGAATATATAACAAATGAACAAAATTGCTGAGGTAGGAGGAAATCAGATCTAGAATACGAGGGAATATATTAACCTTCTACAGCAGGAGGAGGGCCTCTTACACAGAATCAAGAGAAGTGGAAAAAGTTTAGGCATGAATAAAAGATTAGTTTGTGGGTGTAGCAGGAGGAAGTTGTTGAGGGAGTTCCTAGATGAAGAGTTCCTTCATTGCCGTGTAGACGACCATAAAAAGGAGAAACGAAGTGTAGGAGATTTATGGAGAAGGTTTAACAGCTACTTTAAAATCAAGGAAAGAACTGACAGGCTTTTCTGAACCTTCTAGATTTTCAACAATTAGCTAACTATTATTAATGAGAATAGGAAAATTTTTATTTTTAAAGATAAGTATCCAATACATTTTAAAATGTTTTTTTATCTACAATAATTAAAAAGAAAAGAAAGAATGTTGGGTGTATTAAGAGTTAATCCTGGCTGGGCGCAGTGGCTCACACCTGTAATCCTAGCACTCTGGGAGGCGGAGGCTGGTGAATCCTTTGAGATCACGAATTTGAGACCAGCCTGAGCAAGAGCGAGACACAGTCTCTACTAAAAATAGAAACTAGCTGGACAACTAAAAATATGTAGAAAAATTTAGCCGGGCATGGTGGCACATGCCTGTAGTCCCAGCTACTCAGGAGGCTGAGGCAGAAGGATTGCTTGAGCCCAGGAGTTTGAGGTTGCTGTGAGCTAGGCTGATGCCACGGTGCTCTAGCCAGGGCAACAGAATGAGACTGTCTCAAAAAAAAAAAAAAAAAAAAAAAAGAATTAATCCCTTATTATTTAGGAAAAGTTAGCTGTCCAAACTTGAATAGCTATGGTTTGTAATATCTTATTTCAATATATTAACTAATTAGTCCTATACAATGGGACATTATAGCTGCCTTTACTACTATGTTATAGAAGAGGTATTAGATTATGAAATCTCAATGAACTGATCTTTAAAAAGTTTCCTATTTGCTCTTGGAAGCAACTTTTTAACTGAAAGCACTGTCTAAAGATGGAATAAATTTCCTTAATAGGTATTGACATTCTAATTACTGAAGAGACATTTAGGTTACTTTTCAAGTCTCAGCCCACAAGCCTTCAGAGATCATTCGGAAATATAGTAGTAAATATTTTAGGCTTGCAGGTTTTTAGTTTTGTTTCACAAGGACTTGGTCACTGTAGCTCAAAAGCAGCCACAGACAGTATGTAACCAAACGCACATGGGTGTGTTCCAATAAAGTATTATTTGCAAAAACCAGTGCCTGGCCCACAAGCTGTAGTTTTCTAATCCATGGTCTAAGTTTTCAGCTTATCACTGAGAAAGTTGTTTAAATTCTTAAAGTCTTTAAGTTTGTCCTCTATGAGTAGTAACAAAGCTATAGAAAAGTCAACAATTTCTTGAAAATAATTTTCCCAGGCCTTAAGATTTAAAAATCTCACTTTTAACACTTTACATAAAACAACAAACACATTTAGATTTAATTTTTATAAAACTCAGTTTGAGGAATTCAAAAATTTGTAAATGTAATAAAATCCCAGAGAACAGTGATGCTGCACAATAAAGTTCTAGAGGGAAAGAGAAGGATGGGAACGTTGAAATACCAACTACTTTTCCTGCCTTTGTACTGCTACTATATGCCAGTTTGTGCCTTACACTAAGATAGAAACAGGTCAATAAGATGATTCTGGAACAATAGGGAGAGCACAGCTGAAAGGTGTTTTAAAGCCCACAAAAACTATACAAAGTGAATAATCAAGAATTGACTATATAAACAAAGATTTTGAAACTCACCATCTCTATTAGTTTCCCATTCTACATTTTCTTCTTCACTTTCTGGAGTTCTCTCCTTAGTGATTTTTATGTCTTCCTTTTCCCTATGTCTCCCTCTTGAAGATTCTTTCTAAAAAGCACATACATGTATTCAGATTACTACGTTTTAAAAAACTATATGAAGTAGTCATTATAATACAAAACATTTTAATTTCATTCATATTCGTTTCATCAAAGAATCAGTTTTATAAATATTCACTTATCTTCTAGGTAGAGGTAGTGACAAGTTCTGGTTTAGCACCACAATGAAACTACTGTACCTATTTTACTAAAGAACAGAAACTTGGTAAATATAAGGAGTAGCTAAGATTTAACAATATACAATGCAAATCTAATACTTTAACAAGCATTTAATATTCCACTACATACCTAAATTTCTACATGAAAAATCACTGGGGAAAAGACAGTTTAAAATGGATAAAAGACAATGGAAGAATTTGAAAGTGTCCTTATTTTAAATTGTCTAAAACAGGCTAAACCATTCACTGTAGACTTCCAAAAACAATTAATCTAAGACTTGTCATACACTAAAATAATAGCTATTTTCCTACACACTAAGGATAAATCCAAACTCATTTAATAATTTTATAATGGCTTTTTAAAAAAAGATTTTACCTATGCTGATGAAGCCAAATGGTACTTAAAATAGTCAGTAATTAGTCCTTTATACTGTAGCCAAAAAACAAGTTTTACACTTTATTCCAGTTAAACAGTAGCCTATACACAAAACAGGACAACAATAATTCAAAATAGCCTTTTGTGTAAGACCCCAAACCACATTTTACCAGGTAATGAGAAAATAAAGTAACCAGTGTTTTATAATTGTTATCTTTCACCACAGTGAAATTCTTTATTAACACTCTAAATACTATGAAAGACACTGATATACAAGGATATTATAAGTGTACAAAGTTCTTTCTGAGCATTACTAGGTATATAATTTGGCCTCTTAAAACACAAATTAATTTTTCTTTAAAGTTTTCTTTTTAAACAACTCTAGAATATAATTGCTCCTAAATTCTACATATTTAGGCATGAAGTCATGTTGTATTGCTTGGCAAATGACATATATAGTTGCCGGTAAGACGACAGAGGCTGGCAAAAATCATTAAAAATTATACAAGAGTAAAACCTGCCATGGAAAAATGGTAAAGGTCAAGAATATACAACTGAGTGTCTTTGTACAGAGGACAAAAGTGAAAAAAAACTATTTGTATTCTTAAAATACATTCTGTGGAACATCAATGAAGAACTATCCTACATCCCATTGAACTTTTGAATGTTCTATGGATTAAACCCACTATAAACATACATTAATATATAACTATAACTATAGAAGTTATCTCCAAATCATTGAATAACATACTCTGTGCTTTCTATCTACTTAAAAGTATCATGTAATATTCAACTACAAATCTAGTTCAAAATAAACAAAATAATCTGTGAATTTGTAACATAGATTTTTAAAAGATTTAAAACCAGAAATGTAATAATAAATTTCATTAATAATGCTTTATCTAAATATTTCATAATATTTACCCTAAGTACTGAAATGATGTAATTTTTGAGTTCTCCATGTTTTCCAATATGACTGATACTACCCCTAGAGATCATGTATAATTTCTATCATTAAACACTAGAGAATGAATGCAGGCTTCAATATGTGGTGGAATTTCAAGTTAGGAGATATGTTTTGTCTAATACTTGTTACTTTTCAACCTCTAATCATAACATAGGAAACTGTATTGATAACACTTATTAAGAAGGCCCAGCTCATTTAAAAGAATATCCCATTTCCTCATTTTCTACACTTGAACAATGTGTAACTTGTTTGGGCATATAATTCCTTTCATTAAAAAAAGTTCTTTCCTTCTTTCTCCTACCACAATCAAATAAATAGCATCTGAAATTATTTGTCCTGTGTAGTGTAGCATGGTCAGCTATTTCACCTTCCTCTGTTTCTTGAACAGAATGCCTTGTTATCATCTCTTAAATCTAAACATATTAATTAGAAGTATAACCTTTTGATTACTTCATTACGTATTCTAAATAAGTCATATCCTGGAACATCTACATGTTGAAATACTTGTTAAAGAACCATAATATTTTAGCCAAAATCCTTGGAACCAGATATTTTAAGAATTGAGAATTTTTCTGCATTTCAAAGTATTTTAAGTAACACTGCTACTTAGGGTAGGGAACAGCAGCCTGTGATCAAACATACTAATATTTTTGCAGCAAAACAGAAATCCACCAATTAGGTAAAGACTATAATTAAATTCATTTCAATTAAGATCAGGTTTTGCTCGCAATAAGTCTGTGCCTAACTTAGGAAAAATGTTTGAAGTTTCTTGGATTTCAGAAATGCAATACATGATTGCAGACTTCTACTTTAAATTACTTTCATAACTATTCTATAGTATATTCTCATTTACTTCTTGAACATTCTATGTGTGGGAATATTATCTTCATTGTGAATTTTAGATAGTAAGGAGGCATTACAAAGAATATGAAATGAAAAGGAAGTGTTGAGGCTAACAGAGTTGAGAATCAACATTATAATAACTGGATTAGTAACCAGAATTAAAAAATTTTAGGAGCCTTTACAAGTAACATAAACCAGCCTTCCTATCCCATGCAGAAAAATTGTCTTTAATATTTGTATAGTTACGGAAGTCCACTATTAGAAAACTTTTGGGGGAAATAATTTAGCTCCCAAAGTATCCACTGACAGCTCTCCCCTGTCACACCCCTTCTTTCCCATTTCCAGACAGTTCTAATTATTAGAAAATTCTTTCTTATATCGGTCACATCTTTCTTATGTCTCTTCAGAATTTCTACTGATTGTGACTAGCTCTGACCTCTAGAATCATGCAGAACAAATCTAACACTTCTAACACTGAACACTATTACTAAATCTCTTTAATATCTTCTTATACCAGAACAAAGGCCAAAAGATAGACTGTATGTTTAGCACACATTCACATTCCATGATTTTCACACTACTCATCACTCTTTCATCTCTGGGCAGACTAATCTACTAGTGTGCTTCAATAAAACATGATACTCTGAACAAATCTAGTCTTGCCACAGCAGCATAAAACATAAAGCTTCCACCTCTCTTGGTACAGAATGTTAATTATACTTGCATTAATGAAGTCTAACTTGTTGGAAGCATAAAGGAGTTTTGGTGGATCTTCTACTAAGAAACTATAGTCTTATAAACTATACAAATTTAAACTACAATCTCACATAAAATGAATTCTTATAAATAGTATAAACTTCAGGACTAGGTGATTTAGTAACAGGGAAGTCACCAAAGACCAAATTTTCTCTGTGTTTTTTTTTTTGTTCCCACAGCTCTGCTATTCCTAATGTTGACTTCACATTAGGGCCTATTTCTTTTACCATAATAAGAAGCAATCTGGCTTTCCTCTCCTCCAAGCACAAAATAAGAATTCTTTCCTTCAGTGTGACTAGGCCCAACTTTAGTCACTTGACTATCTCTGAATCAATAATTGCCATTAAGGTAATGATCATGGGCTAACCAGCTTAGGCCTGGTTCTGAATCAACTGAATCAGCAAGGGAATGGGATTATTATAATTGAATTAGACTAATCAGGGTCTATCTATGAAAGTGGGATCAATTCCCCAAACCACATAGCTGATATAAAATGAAAAAGTGGTGAAATGGGTTCTGGGCAATCCAAAGCAATTTACACTACAATTGGTATTACACTTCTCTTACTTCCTCATGGTACAATGCCACACTTCTGATAACTTCATAAGCTGTAACAAGACAAGCTTTCTAACCAAGTACACGTTTTCTCCTTCACTATTAAGATTTCACACCCTTCTTCAGAGGTCATTTTCCATCTTCCTGATGTATATATCCTTTTAGAAATTCTCTATTTAGTGAAGGTCTGCTGGGCAACACTCTCAATTTTGTCTGAAAAGGTCTTTATTTTATCCTTATTCTTGAAAAACAGTTTTGGCTGGGTACATTTGGGTTGAAAAATTTATCTCAGCACTTCGGAAATATTACTCCACTGTCTTTGGCTTCCATTGTTTGCTACTGATGTTATCCAGTTGCCACTTTGTAGGAGGATTTGTCTTTTTTTCTCTGATGTTTCTAATATTTTCTCTATGTTTCTGGTGTTTCATAGTTTTAATTACAATATTCTACTTGATACGTATTTTGCTTACTGTATTGGTAGACTTATGTCTCATCAATTGTGAGAAATTCTCATCCACTATTTCTTCAAATGTTGCCTCTCCAACAGTCCATTTTTTCCTTCTAGGATTCCAATTAGACGTATGTTAGATTTTCTAAGCATTTCCCCCACCATTTTTAAAACTTTTCAATATTTTTCATAACCTCTCTTTATTGTGCTAATTTCTGGATAAATTCTTCAGTTCACAACTATTACCAGGTCGAGTAACCCTATTCCATACTAGCGCAATTAACATTTTGTGCCTAAACTCTTCCTAACCCAAGTTTCTGCTTCCTATATAATCTCACCTCCTACAATGAGGTGAGATTACATCTTTCCAAAACTACTTAGGTAAATTTCCTTAGAGGTTAACAGATAAAAATTATTTCAGAACATTTAGTCAAAGACTGACTCAATTATTTGTATACCAATAAAGTTCTCACCTTTTACTAATATTTATTGTTAAATATCAATATAAATTTATCCATTACTGGTCTAAAGCTATTATCATTCATAGTAATAATTCCCTATTATAGTAAGGAATATAATATCGTGTGGTTTTAAACAGAATGTTTAAATGTTTATACAGAAGACTTGTTCTTATCTCTCTCCTTTTATATTTTAAAAATAATGCTTCCAAATCCTATTGCTCTAAAAATGTACTTAGTTGCACAGAACACTAATTATCAGCAAATTCCTAATTTTTCTTTGAGTAGCTCTAGAATTAAAGCTAATATAATCCACATTTTTCTTCTGTCATTTACTGCCACATATTATAATACATCAAAACTATTAATAAGTAAAAACTATTATTAATTTTAAAAAGATCAGGCTTTTATAATGTTTTTAAACCTTTACAATGAAACACATCTGATTAAAGATAAAAACTGTAAATAATAATCTAATAAGATGGCTCATTGTTTTTTAGCCCAACAGTCTGCTCGGTCTAGCTTTTGGAATAGACATAATCTAACATTTTAAAATTTTGAAATTATACACAAAGTTACAATTTCAGATGCTTTCAATACTATAGAAACACAGTAGAGAAATTTAGTCCTACACTTATGGGGTTGTAGTTTATTTTGTTTATACTATTATAAAGAAAAATACCCAAATAGGATTATCAGAGATTTTCTTTTATGAAGTGGTAACAAATACCTTAGCTTGTCTCAGAATAACCAAATAACAAATACAGACTATAAACGTCAATAACAATTCAACAGATAACCAAAAGTCATCACTAAACACAGCATTAAAAATAATTACAATGAAAAATAAAGCTATTAATATCTCTGTATCTATATATCTAATAACACAGCAGTGAAAAGCAGAAACTATAGGAAATGGAAAGAGAACTGGACAGAAACATACTAAGATACTTTAACATACTGTTCTCAAATGAAAATAGATCAAGCAGACAAAGATTTGAAAAACATAGGGGATCCAAATAATATATCTTTTATATATATTAATATTTATAAAACTTGAAAACCAAAATATAGAAAATAGACCTTTTTTTAAAAGCATACATAGAAAATTCAGAAAAACCTAGGCTACAAAAAACTCATCAAATCGAAAAAATAACACATAAAAAACAAACAAAAGGTTACTCAACCTTAAAATTTTAAAATATGCCATTAAATAATTCTTAGATAATGGCTGAAATCCAAACCTACAGGGGAAAATTTCTCAAAAATAATAATAATTAAGCTTGATATATGAGATCCACATGATTCCACTAAAGCAGTTACCAGAGGAAAATTTACAGCAATAAATAATGAAATAAATACATATTCAATGAATCAACAAAAAAAGAAATATAGTAAATCAAAGGAGGAATTTTTTAAAAAGTTAGAAAACACAAAGAAGGAACTAATACATAAACACAAAAGGCAAATCCCCAAAAATATACCACTGGATAACCTAATCAAGAAAAATGTGAGAAGGCATAAATTCAAAATCAGAAATGACAAAGTAAAAATATCCATTCAAATAGACAAAAATGAAGAAAAACACGAGTTTTTTTTGTACAATTCTAAGTAAACAAGTTTGAAAACCTAGTAAAAAAAAGATATAATTTCTAAAAATATATATAATTTGCCCAAACTTACTTTAACAGAGTCAAAAGTCTATATCAATTTCCACAGAAAAAATAAAGTAGTTAAATAACTCCATAAAATAGTGCCAGGCCCAGTATGTTTCACAGGAGAATTCTATCAATCCTTTAAAGAACAGGAAATTCAATACCATTTAAAATATTCCAAAGCAAAGAATTATGAATATTTTCTTATTGTAAAATATTTGCACTACAGGTAAAGTAGTACAGTATTATTTCAAAGTGGACTTAAATTAATTATAAATGTAAATTGCTAACTCTAGGATTACCACTAAAAAAGTAAAAAAAGAAGTATAACTGTTATGCTAAAAAATGAGAAAAAAAGAATCTCATAAAATGCTCAATTAAAAACACAAAAGGTAGGAAAAGAGCGAAAAACAAAAATAGAAACAAAGTACAACGGCAATAAACAGAAAATGTAAAAACACAATAAATATTAATTCAACTCTATCAACAATCAGCTTTAAACATCAATGGTCAGTTGTTATTCTGAAACTATTAAATGCAATGTAAGATAAAGAAAATGAATGTCAACAGGGATCAAAATTATCAGCATAAAAGTGATACAACTATAAAATCAAAGAAGTTAATTAAAAGTCCTGAAATCCTAAATCTGATTTATTTGAGCACATGTATGTTTACTCTCTAAGAGAAAATATCTATGTCTTTCCTAGGTATGTCTAATGAAAAGCCCTAAAGACAATAAGTTTCCAAGTAGCAGTCTTGAAATATAATCTCTCAATAAAAGGTACCAAAAATAAAAAAATAAAAGGTACCTACCAAAGCTGTGGGGAAAATGGTTGCTTCCAACTACAGAGTATGAAATGTAACAATGTGCTGGAAACACGTTTTCTTAACAGAAACAAAGACACTATCAAGGACTGCTGAGGCAGTGTCAAAACAACACAGGATAATTGGACTTCATTAAAATTGAAAGACATTCAAAAATATACCACAAAGAAAACGATACCCTGGGAAAACATCTACAATACATATATCTCACAAAGGACTGGAACCTTGAGCATAAGAAATATAAATCTGTAATAAGACAGAGCCTAATTTATGAGCAAAAGATGTAAACAGATAAAAACAAATGACCAATAACATGTACAGAGGTACATCTTAAGATGTACAGATGGCCAATAAACACATGAAAAGATGCTCAACATCACTAATCAAGAAATGCAAATTAAAACCACTACATACCCACCAGAATGGCTAACATGGCAAAGACCAACAATACCAAGTGTCGGCAAAAATATAGAAAGAAACCCTCATTCACTGTAGATGGAGACATAAAATAGAATAACCACTTTAGAAAACTGCTTAGCAGTTTCTTATGAAGCTAAAAAATATACATATGACCCAGTAATTCCACTCCTAGATATTTACTGAAAGGAAACATACGTCCACAAGAAGACTTGTACACAAATGTCCTTAGCAGTTTTATTCATAATAGCTGAAAACTAGAAACAACCCAAATGTCCATCCACTGGTGAATGGCTAAACAAATTCTGATATATCCATAAAACAAAACACTAATTAGCACTAAAAGAAACTACTGACACATACCGTGCAACATGGTTGGATCTCAAAAGCATTATGCTGAAAGAATCATGAGACAAGAATATATACTGTATGATCCTATTACAGTGACAGAACAGAGGTTTTCAGGATTGGGTTTGGGAGGGGACTGACCATAAAAAGCCATGAAAATGTTTTGTGTTGACAGAAATGTTCTGTATCTTGACTGTGGTAGTGGTTATACAGGTGTACACACCTATCAAGACTCAAACTTAAAATGGGTGCATTTTAATATTTGAAAATTATCTCTCAAGAAAGTAAATTTTTAAAAAGAGCTCAGGACCCAATATAAAGACCTCCCACAGCAAGGCAAAGATATACTAATAACAGTGTTAAAAGTCTGTAAGAACTCATGGTCAGCTTAATATAAAAGCAGTCACTTCAAATATTTACATAGACCAGTTAGTATACACACACATATTTCTTTGCTCTGTCAGCTGAGAGGTCCTAAAAGAAATGATACGCCAGTAGTAATGAGCACAGCTAGCACCCAGATTTTGGTTTCTAATACCATTCTATAATAGAAACCAGGGCACATGTGCATGCTTTCTTTCTTTTGCTCGGGTGTGTGTGTGTGTGTGTGTGCGCGTGCGCGTGTGTGCGTATCTCAGGACATACCCTTGGAATCCAACCATCAGGCTATGAAGAAGTCCAAGCTATCAATGTGAAGAGACCACAGACAGGAACTGAGGCCTCTAGCTGACAGCCAGCATGAACTGCCAGACATGTGAGTGAACAAACCTTTAAGTGATTCCAGCCCACTTGCTTCCAGCAATTTATCTAAGGCTTATTTATCAAGGAAAAGTCAAACTGTCCCTTCTATGCCCTTCCTGAATTTCTGACAGAATCTGTGTACATAATAAATTTTTTTTTATGCCAAGGGATAGCAACTGGAACAATTCTTTTGATTTTTTTGAGACAGGGTCTTGCTGTTGCCCAGGCAAGAGTGCAGTGGCATCATCATAGCACCCTGCAAACTCAGACTCCTGGAGAGAAGTGATCCTTTTGCCTTGGCCTCCCAAAGTGCTAGAATTATAACTGTGAGCCACTATGCCTGGCCTCGAACAATTGTTAATGCTACCAAAGAATATACTTGCAGATCACATCAGGCTAAAACAAATTTTTTTCCATATACTTAATAAAATGAAAATTTAAATCTATGTTGGAAAAATCACCGTAATTATCCCTGCACTATACATTCATTATCAAATTTCTATGAGGTATTACATATTATACTCTTATCTTTCTGAGCCTTTTTCTTTGAAATAAACACTCATTTGATTTACCCCTACAGCAATCAGCTTCGTAAATTTTTAATTTGGTGACTTTCTACAATTCCTATTTTGCATTTACACTATGTTTTATTCTTTCCAAAGAACTTTTATATGTACTTCCACACTTGGTTCTCATCATAACTTGTGAGAGGTACAATTATATTACAAATTAAAAAGCAAAGTCAAGAGGCTTACTCAGAATATAGTTAGTAACAGTGTTAAGTCATTCTGATTTAAAAGTTCTCTGCGGCAGAAATCCCACTAAATATAGCAGCTATAGTACTCTCCCTTCCCCTAGTCAATTCAACCTTTTTCCTCATCTAGCCAGAAATATCAAGATGTATAAAAAGAGCAAGGTAGATGATTGAGAGGAAAGGTGGTACACGAAGAGAACTGGGTAGGGGACTGTGAAGCAAAACTCATAATAATAATTTGTACATTTTGGGAGGTACAGTTCCCAGAGACAGTAAGGTTCGTACTAGAAATTAATTTTCAATTCAGAATGTGAAAGAACCAGGCATTAAGGGAGGGAAAAGATAATTTCTATAGTAGTCATCTTTAATAGATTCAGGATAACTATCAAGTCTCAACAGATTCTCTATTTGAAGATAAGTAATCAGGTTGGTGTGGGGTAGGAAACAGAAGCAACTGACAAAAACGACTCTTTAAAAAAAATAGCAGACAAAGGAAAGGGAACATCATTACGAAGTCTCAGAAGAAAAATCTCTAAAATGACTTATTATTGGAACCAGAAAGGGTCATTAAAATGATATGAAAAATATTTAAAAACATTAAACCAGTTGGAATAATTAACAAAAAAAATTAACATCTGGTGAAATGTTATTTGAATTGGTTTAATTTCATATATATGAGGGCAGTTTAACAAAAACAAAATTAAGACTTTACAAACAAAGATCATAAATAAGTTTTGGACGTGGATGGATGGTTGTACAACAGAGTAAATGTACCTAATGCCACTGAACTATACATCGACAACTTGCCAAAATGGTAAAGTTTTGCGGGTATTTTACCGCAGTAAAAAAAAAAAAAACACCAAAGATCAGTACATAAAAATAAATTTAAACCACTGTCCTTGTCCATCTACTGGGGTAAGATTTTATGTAAGCAAAGGTATACTCACAGTGCATCTTTAAATACTAAACTAGATATCCTCCCACAATGATGAATTTTTTAACTCTTTATCGAATGCAGCCACAAAGCTTCTCCTAAGAGACAAGGATCACCTACAGAACGTTTATGTCTCATCATCAGTAAATGTTTGACTATTCCTCCTAACTCCATATTCGGGAGTCTAATTTTGCTTTCAAAACTAATTTATCTGTTGTACTCAAATTCCATAAAATAACAAGTATCTGTTACAGAAAAAGAAAACACAACACAATTCGAATTTGTGAAGTTCTATTGGTTAAAAGTAACTATTACTTACTGCCTCTACCTCAAAAGTCTCTCACTTAAGTTCAGTTCCATTATATTCAGATCACCTAGACCAGCCTTTTCCAATAGAAATATAATGCAAGCACATACGTAATTTTACAATTCCTTGTTGTCACATTTAAAAAAAAAGAAACAAGCAAAATTAAAATTTTGATAATATATTTTATTTAACCCAATATATCCAAAATATTGTCATTTTAACATATAACCAACATAAAAACTTTTAATATTTTACTTTCTTTTCATACTCTTTGAAATTCAGTATGTATTTTATAATTATGGCACATCTCAATTCAGACTAGCCACATTATATGACATAAACCCTAGACCACCAGGGGTTCTCAACCCTAGTTGTATATCAAAACCACTTTCCATTTTCCATTTATTCAATAAGTGAACTTACTAGTTCTAGGGTCTAGAGGCAAACTGGTAAACAAAATAAATCTCTTAGCATGGAAGTCTTTTTTCTCTATTGCTAACCCATGAGTCTGACACACAAGACCATTCACAGTCTGGTCCGAATCTACCTCTTCAGTCTTCATCTCACATCCACATGCTATAATTCTTATGTCCTAGGCACACAGCTTCAGTTTCTCAACACATTAGTTCTTTAAAACTCCTTATAGTTGTTGTGTTGGGTTTTTCCTCTTCCTCCCCTCTTTCACTCCACCTATCCTTCAACACCCAGTGTAAGTGTCATTTTCTCCTGTGAACTGCTCCCTGGTTTCCCAGGCAATTACTTATTCTGTCCACTGTGCACTTTGCTCATATCTCTCTGACATACTATCAAACGCTATAGAATTCCAATTATGCACTTAAGAATCTGTCTTCCCACAAGATCTGGGGTTATCAACCTCATAATTCAGATACATTGGAGTTGACATCAGTGAAAAAGAAGGGGTAGAATTAATTTGCTGAAAATCACACCCATTCTATGCTACACTTACCCTTACCTAAAATAAACCTAACGTTCCTATAGGAATTCACTATGTGAAGATAAATAGTCACATGTGTTACAGCAGAAATGCATCACAGAAACGATCAGTATCTACTAACCTGTTGTACACTGGACCCAATATAATTAATACCCTGGTATCCTAGCTTATTAACAGTTTTCTGTAAGTTTGGATAGTGAATTCCCTAAAACCTGATCACTCTTGAAACTTGTGACTCTATTCCTTAGATATGAATGAAGCTCAATGCCTTTGAGGGCTTTCTCATTTAGGGAAAGCAAGAATCAGGCTTAAATTTCTTAACAAATGCCAACTTTGCTGTGTACTAACTTGATTTGATGAACATAAAAGCCTTTATGATAAACAATATACTTACATTTAAATATCTGTAACAACCTAAATCTCCAAAGCTGATGTTCATTTCTCATTAAGAGCCTAAAGTCAACTTACATCTGAGAGAAAAAGCTAAAAGCCATTTTAACACCAGTATAGACCATTTGTAAAGCAGTCATCATGCCATAGTCAGTCATGTTACTCGTTTTACATATTATTTTCTTCACAGCAATATAATGACAGCCAGAATCTTCATTTTTACAGACAAGGAGATTGACAGAGTTTAACAATTCCTAAAGTAGTATGTTCAGAATATGAATTCCAGGTGTCTGTTCCTCATACCAATTACAGTTCATCTAGTGGTGTGCTAAAGTCAGTTTGTACTGACTTCTAAGAGCTGACTTAAATTTTTAGGAATTCTGGAAGCCATTGTTAAATACAATCATGATTAAAAATTAAATTATAAACAAATAAATTGTATTATTAAAAACAAAGGTAATAATCACACAGAACTCACTACTTAAATATTAAGTACATTTTAGTCTTGATGTTATTTATATTCTGTGTGTGTGTGTGTATAACACATAATGGGAATACTATATATATAAAATGGTGTGATACTTAGCATCTCTTCCTAACTGTGCATCCATCAGTGATGTCTCTTTGACAGCTCAGAATTGCCCATGGAGGGAGTATCTACACCAAAGAAATTGGCAAATCCCACAAAAGCATGGCTTTCTTTATCAGAGTGGTTGAATACCATTTACCAGCAGACCACTGAGGTCATCCATTATTCTGAATCAACAGGTTATTTCAAAATGCAATACACATGCTTAGCTCTGACCCAGAAATTCTGATTCAGTGGAATATCAGTGTGTATTTTGGAAAAGATCTTCTCTCAAAAGAAACTCTGATAGGCCAGGCGGGGTGGCTCACGCCTGTAATCCTAGCACTCTGGGAGGCCCAGGCGGGTGGATCGCTCAAGGTCAGGAGTTCAAAACCAGCCTGAGCAAGAGCGAGACCTCTTCTCTACTATAAATAGAAAGAAATTAATTGGCCAACTAAGAATATATAGAAAAAATTAGCCAGGCATGGTGGCGCATGCCTGTAGTCCCAGCTACTCAGCAGGCTGAGGCAGAAGGATCGCTTGAGCCCAGGAGTTTTGAGGTTGCTGTGAGCTAGGCTGACGTCACGGCACTCACTCTAGCCCGGGCAACAGAGTGAGACTCTGTCTAAAAAAAAAAAAGAAATTCTGATAAATTTCTTCAGAACTACTTAAATAGTAGTTCTCCACCTGAGAGTTCTCTCTCCACCTGAGAGAACTACTATTTAAGAGTCCAAGAACTATTCAAGAGTTCTCCACCTGAGAGAACTACTATTTAAGAGCTCGAGAACTACTATTCAAGAGTTCTAAAACTGTCACTATATCACATCAGACATTATAAACCTACATACTTAAAACTGTATTACTTTAGGTGCCAAAAAATAAGTCTCTACAAATTACAACATAATACTGCTTATTTATCATGGGTCAAAAATAAAGCGTCTACATATTTTAAATGATCGAAGAGGCTGCTGCTTATACAATTCAGTAACTTTCATAAAAAAATTGTAATATGGGACAACTGGATATCCCCATGCAAAAGAATAAGGCTGGACCCTTACTTCACATCATAAATAAAAATTAGCTCAAAACATATCAAAGACTTAAATATAAGAGCTAAAACTATAAAATTCTTCGAAGAAAACATAGGTGTAAATCTTTGTGACTTTGAACAATAGTTTCTTAGATGACACCAAAAGCACAAGCAACAACAACAAAATAATAGAGAAATTGTATTTCATCAAATTAAAAACTTTTGTGCTTTAAAGGACATCATCAAGAATACAAGGACAGTGCACAGAATGGGAGAAAATATTTGCAAGTCATATACCTGATGAAGGTCTTGTATTCAAAATAAAAGGAGCTCTTACAACTCAATAAAAAAGACAACCCAATTTAAAAAACTGGCAAAGAATCTCCAAAGAAAATGTACAAATAGCCAGTAAGCACAGGAAAAGATGTTCAACACCATTAGCTATCAGGGAAATGCAAATCAAAACCACAACTACATTATCATTTCACACACACCAGGAGAGCTATAATCAAAAAGTTAAATAATAAGTGCAGGTAAGGAGGTGGAGAAAATGGAACCCTCACACACTGCTGTCAGAAATGTAAAATGACACAGCTGCTTAAGAAAACAGTTCAGCAGTTTCTCAGAAGGTTAAACATAGAGTTACCATATAATTCAGCAATTCCACATCTCACTATGAACCCAATAGAAATAAAAACATACCCACACACAAAAAAAGAAATAAGAGTCAAAAAGTGGAAACAGCCTAAATATCCAACAATTGATGAATGGATAAACAAAATGTGGTATAGCAATACAATGTTAATATTACTTGGTAAAAACAAGAAATAAAATACTGATGCATCCTATACTCTTTCATGAACTTTGAAACACTATGCTAAGTTAAAAAAGCTAGTCACAAAGGGTCATACATTTTATGATTCCATTTACGTGAAATGCCCAGGCTAGGTAAATCTAGAGAAAGAAAAGGGATTTAGTGGTTGTCCACAACTGGTGATCAGTGGGGGAACAAGAGGGTGAGTGCTGAGGGGTCTGGGGTTTCTTCATGGAGTGATGAAAACATGAAACTGCAGTGATGGTGGCATGACTGCGAATATACTAAAAACAGTAATGCGTACACTTTAAATGGACTAATTTTATGGTTGTGAATTATATCTCAATAAAGCTATTTATTACACACACACACAGAGGTATGATAAATTTCGGAAAAACATTAGCTCTGGGAAAGCTTCCATTCCTGACAAACACCTATGTTTTCTTTTATTCAATGAACTACATGTTAAATTATATTTCTCTCGGTTTTACTGTCACCAAATTCACAGCTAAATTTTGTGGTCATATGTGCTTTCCTTTACCTAAGCTTAGTTCAGTTTTGTTACCCCCATGTTTTGCTTTCATTGTTTTAATTTGTGAGTTTTCTACTGTAAGCCACTTCAATCTTTCTTGGAAGCAGAACATGATGGTTGGCTGAATTAGGAAAACTAAAGAATATATTTAGATATTCACGACCCCTACCAAGGTACAAAAACCTTATTAAGTTCGGCTTGAGCTCTGCTAAGTAATCCCTTTTATCTTAACTACCATGAAGAACTGAAACAATCAGTTTTTCCAGGGGACTTTTTTCTCTACATTATGTTATACATATAAGAACATTATAATGCCACATTACATATTTACTATATATTTAGCACATAAGATAATATTTAAAATGGAACTTAAATAATAAATCATTAATTGAAAAATTTAACTTTGTTTTGGGAAATTTAGTCCTACCCTAACAGGTGAGGATGACTCCTCTGTATTTCTTTTCTGGGGCTCAGTGTCCACATCTTGGCGCTTGTTCTTCATTCTTTCTCTAAGATCCCCTGTAGGTCTTTCTGGTGACCTTTAAACCAAAACACAAAAACAAAAGAAAAAGCAAAACAAAATAATGAAAATCTATATTTATATAACATTCTGTAAGAATATATTTACAGAAATAACCTCACAAATCTCAACATAATATTTTTAAATATCCTTGGCTCCTAAATTTCTGAAAATCAGTTTCAGCTCAAATATTAATACACAAAAATATGAGCAACACTTACAAGTTTTCTCACAATATCAACCAAAATACATATGTTAAAGTTCTATGGGGGTGACAGGTACTGGTGATATGAACAAGAACTTTATGTGAACTGAAAAAAAGGAGTTAACAGGCTTGAACTGTTTTCCTGTTGACCACATACATACACCAGTTACATTTGGACGCAAAAGATAGTTGTAAGATAAAGTTTTAAACTACAAAGTTGGAAGATTAATTTAGAGGCAGCAGCATTATCATCTACCTATGTATGTGGCTGGATGCAATATCAACAACTGAAAAAATATTTTATGTACCTTAAGAATCAAAGCAAACATAGGAGTTTTACAGTTTTTTTTAAATTTTAAATTATTTAGACTAGTTAAAGGATTCAAAGCAAAATTTTAGAACAGTGATTTTACATTCTGCTGTGGAATTTTTTTTAATTGAAAAAATACATACTTATCTTCAACAATGGTAAGGCTTTATAATTTATACTAGAAATTTGATAGTATATGGCTATGCAATTATTTTTACACTTAGAAAAACAAGGGCAAGATGGAAAACACACTGCCTCTAAAGAGTATTCCTAGAGCACCTTTAAAAGAGGACAACAGAAATTAAGGAATGCTGTTTCCTCTTTGATCACCAAAAAGTACTATATATAAAAAAGATAGCAACAACTCACATATTCACATCTATTTCAAGTAATCATTAATCAATCAAGTAAATTTCTTCAATTTATCCATCATTAATACAAGTCATATAATTAGTGAAGAAATAATTTGAGTTAATTCACTTTAAAGGATCTCATGAATATTTATATACACATTTAATAGATGTATATATTAGATGTTTTAACAGTTAAAGCAAAATTTGAAACTGGAACCACTTATTAAGAACTAGTACTTAACTGCTCTAAGTTATAATTATGATGTACATGTAAATCCTATGTGCCCTGGTTTCCTTAATATAATAAAACAGTTTTATCTTGAACTTATTTCTATTCTAAACAGAGTGAATGCTCTATACACAGTGAATGCTCAATGAATAATTTAAATGTCTTGTATATAAATAAGCATTTTCTAAAATGCATTGCTTTTCTTTCCATCTTTGAATCTCATTATGAACCATGTTTCCTCTGCACAAAAAAATACACAAATACAAAAGTTATCAGATGGAAAAACACACAAAAAATAGCCAGATTATAACAAAGATACTTTATTCTAAGTCTAGTAGTGACTTTACTTTTTTCCACTGTAGACAAATTTCTCTGCCTATTTTTCTCAAAATTACTTCTCATATAAAAATTTTTAGTTAATAAATTTCAAAGATAAGACATGTATTAAAAGTATGGTTCTAATATAAACAAAACATTAAAATTATTGAAATAGTTTCCACAGGTGTAGGTCTACAAGCGTACACACAGGTAATTAAACATATACAATAAAGGCTAATTTTCCCACATTAACAGAAATGACAAGTGACAACCTAAACACAAATAAAACAGTATTCAGCATCACAAATAAACTAAAATGTACATATAAGTGAACAGAAAGTTAAGTAATGTTTAAGTGTTTGAATTTTAAATTCTACTAAACTTCAAAATCTACCCACACACCACACGCAAAAAAATCATCCAATTAAACAAAAATCTCCAGTTGCTAATGTTCAGTTTTTGTACTGTTGATGTGCCAAAGCAATCAGCATACCCAATTTTAGGACTAGGTAAATTATTTATTTACCAATCAAATTTAAACTACTTTTGTGACAAAAAAGTAGTATGTATATTACATCTTTAAACATTACATCTTTAATTTTGGGACAGAATTAAAAACAAATGCTACCAAATTCCAGCTAATCTGTGATATATTACTTCCCAAATAAAAACATCAGCCATAACAAAATCATCATGCAGGAACCAAAATAAAAATAAAAATTCTTTATTAAGCAAGTTTAAATTAACCAAGCCTTTAATAAAGGCAAAATGATATTCTAAATGGGTAGTACATTTATCACACATAAATACAGATTTTCATTTACATTAACATATTGTGATAAGGGATTTAGCAAATGCATTTTAATCCCAAGAGTTTGCATAAGCTTTGAACTCAGAACATTCTGAAAAGCTAAAATTATACCCTACTTAAATTTTAATGTTTTAAGAATTAAAAATAGTCTATCCTCACTAAAACTAAATTCAGACACCATGAAATTCTGCTGAATATGGCAGCAATTTAATACACAATTGGGGGGAAAAAGTAAGACATACATGTTATAAAAAGATCTGTACAAACAAGTAAATATTGAACAAATAAGTTCATTTTAAAGCAAACATTTTATTAATCTTGAAAATAACAAAAAGATCCTGTCAATCTTTGACTATTAATAAGATTAACAACAAAACAGAAAAGCTGACCAAATAAATGGTTGTATTTCAGATTTTTATACTAAATTAATTACAAAAACCATCTTCTAATAGTATGTGAACAATTCAAAGTTCTCAATTTACCTTCTGTAACTGCTGCTGTAACCTTTACCACGAGGCGAAGGGCCATGTACGAATCTACATGTGTTTCCATAGAGGCAGTTGCCAGTCTTCAGCCAGTTACGGCACTGTGTCTAAGAGACAGATATTACTATGTAAATTTCATATTTATTTCTAGAAAAGAAACGCTAGTGGGACAAAATTAAAAACAAGTGCTACCAAAATTCCAGCTAATCTGTGATACAATACTCCCCAAATAAAAACATCATAAAAAAAATGAAAAAACCCCATAAACTCTATCATCGTTTTCACTCCTTTTTATAAAACACATTTTTAAAAATTTACTGAACCAACGTTCCTACAATAAACAACTTGTTCACCTTTATAATACAAGTATTTCAATAATAGGATTCTAAGAGAACCCTTGTGACTGTATTAGCGACAACTCACCTCTGCTGTACTGCCAGTGCTGGGTCCAAGCCTCTCAAACACACTGGGTCTTCGGGATGTGCTATCAGATATGGTCTTGGTATTTTCCACTGTGACCTTCCTTCTAATTTTTGACATTTTGTACTACTTTAACCAAAAAAAAGAGAGAGGCAAAACTGTAAAATCCTTCACTTTTAAATAACTGAGACCAAAACTTACAAGTAGACAAAACTGTAGGGAACACTGCAAAATTACTGGGGATTTTCCTTGGGAGAAAAAAAACATAGGAGAAGTCACAGGTAAACAGAGAGAAGGTATCTTCTAAACCATGTCTTACTAAAGAATTGATAACAACTTTGAAATCTGTTGGCTAGAATTGTACCTCTTTTGTGGTGTGAACAAGTATGATTCTACTCACACAGTAAAGTTTTCATAGTACAATCAACTATGAAACATTTAGTTCATAAGTTTAAAAAACTACTTCAAAATTCAGTAACTATCCTTTAAGAAAAAGTTGTTAACCATCAACTGGTTAACAGAAAAAGAGTTATGGCAAAGAAAAGGGAAAATAAAACCAGGTGAAAATTTTATTGACAGTAGAAATCATGTACACTTTAAGTAACAATAGTCATTATGTTCCAAAAATCAGCTTGGGAGAAAAATTCATTTAAATATGCTATTTAATTATTTTCTTTGCCTTACAGAGGTGAAAGAAAAGCAATTTGATCAAGGCCATTTATTTCCCAGTAACACAAAAAATAAAACAAATTTCAACATTAATAAAATGACTTTCTTGCAAAACAGGACAGGCTGTAGAACTAGAAAAAGTCAAGGTGTTTTTATAATCTATACTACATTGACATAAAAGTCAAAGGTGCTAAAAATAACAAATAGACTATTTTACCCTTATTAGTAACAAGAGAAAAGGGGGATTATAAAAATATTTTTAAAAGTAAAACATTTAAAAAGTATAATAGAAAACTAATCAATTACATAATTGGATGATTCAATTAACTAGAAATGCAAACATCACATAATGGTAGTATAATATACATTAGGAAACAATATTAAATTCTAGCCCAAGATATAACCCAGAGCACACACTACTGTGGGGAGAGGGTAGGAACTGCTTAATAAGGGAAAGGAAAAAAAAAAACTAAACTACATCACATTTCACACAATCTAAATATTAGCTGAAATTTTACTATTCATCAAAAATTACTAGAATAAACCATGCCAGCTAAAAAAATCTTCATTTGGTATAAAAGTGGTCTCCATAAAGATCACAAATGCTCTTTAAGGTGGTTTCAAAGTAAGGACATATTCCTTAAAAGGAAATTAAATCATGGCAGTACTAAATTAAAACAAAAAAATTATAAACAATATTTGGTTCTACTAGGTACCTCAGGTCACATTTTCAAAAGCATCGGAAGAATGAGAATGTTTGACAAATGAAAAAAAACGGTGAACCAAGAAAAGGAAAATATGAAATGATACAATATGGGGATTTTGAATTAGAAAATCTATATTCTTCCTATTCATTAATATAAAATGTAATCATTTTAATACAATATCAATTAATTTTTAGTGATTCAAAGAAGTTAGTAACTTTATAAAGCAATTACAAATTTAAAAATTAGTGCAGGGTGTCACAGATGAACAAGAATTTGCTGCAACATAAAATCTCTTATGTATCTAATGTTCTTCAAGTCAAGATATATACACTAACTCTACATACTGGTGTTAGCACTATATGACAATCGATTTAATTTTTCTTGGACTCATTCTCAGCATAAATGTGAACTTACAGAGAAAAACCTGGTAAAATTTCTTATGTCCATTTGATTTCTTTAACATAAAGAACTGAAAGCTAAAAGAAGTGGAGCTGAGGAAGACCTAGAAAATGTAGAGCTTTGATTAACTGAGAAAAATACAATTTATATCTAAGCAAGATTCAACAAGAAGGAAATGTGTCACAAAACACATAGAAAAAATTTAGAGAAAAACACATTTTAAAATTTCATTATATACTGCCATAAATACTATACAGATATACAGTATAACTCTCAACCATTTCTTCAATTTTTAAAAACATTTATTAATAAACAAAATTGAGTGGGCTCCAAAATTTCCTTGTAGCTAGTTATCCAGAACTTGGAAAATAGGCAAACCATCCTACCACACTGCCTCAAGTAGACTAACCCTATCCTTACATTTTTCACTCCACAATTAATGAAAATTACGTAGTTCTGCACCCAATACCTCTACCCCAAAGTGCCTCCACTTCCAAAACACTCTCCTTCCAAAACAAACACACAACACAACGGTAATGGTTCCCACAGTTAGGATAACAAGCTATTTATTATTATACTTTAAACACTGGTCATCTATCATGTTCTTTGTTATTTTTCTGAGGGCTCCAGGTATTAACTTTACAGTTTCTTTTCCTGCTCTGTCATCTGTTGCTTGAATCAGCACTACTCACCTTCCTTGAACTACTGCACTGCTGGAAAGCATGGTCCCACAGCTCCTTTCCAATCCCGGACCTCTCAAAAAAGCTTTGATGATTTGAAACGGTCTGGACTGATATAACAATCAAGTGAAGACTAATGATTCATTCGCTCCCCTCCACACCTGCCCCTTGTATTCCTGCCACTAAAAAAGTTGCTTTCCAGACAGACAAAACTGCTTTTACAGGTGACATCAAGAACTATTCAAGATTCACCTACATAGTGATTATCCCAGAAATTTTACTTCCAGCTACTGCTGAGTCTTCCAACTTAGGGAAGAAATGAAATGAAGTAAAAATGTATTCTCCTTTTTTCTCAGACAGTCCATCAGTGCCAGACCTTGCCCTAAAGTGACACTGCATCTGAGTACCAGGTCTAGGTTATGAAAAGGTCCTAGACAGAAAATTTAACACACATATATACATACACACACACACACACACATATATTTTAAGAAATCTGAGGCAAAAAGAAAAAGTAGGAATTGAAGATTTCTAACTGAAAGAGGAATTCTTCTGATCATCCATCTAGGAACTTCTATTAGTAGTCAACAATAACAAATTAACTAGACATCACTAATGAGACATTCACGAG
Organism: Lepilemur ruficaudatus; assembly: GCA_963574885.1. Taxonomy (NCBI): domain Eukaryota; kingdom Metazoa; phylum Chordata; class Mammalia; order Primates; family Lepilemuridae; genus Lepilemur; species Lepilemur ruficaudatus. Next base: position 73,952 of record CAUYRT010008206.1, read on the forward strand.
TTTCCATACATAAAACGCACATAATATACAACTTTTAAAATCCCATTTCTCTAAAAATATATATATATAACCTACAATATTCCAGAAAAACATTTACTTTTATACATATTAATTTAAAACTAAGTTACAAACTTATGTGACTTCATTAGAACTTTCAACCCTATTTAAAAATTTGGGTCCACAAAGGAAGATGAATGCCACAACAGAATAAAATATAGATTTGATTAAGGATGAAAACAACTTTTCCAAATTATACCAGAACAAGCTTCAGTGAGAAGTAAACGCGTCAAAGTATATGAGAAAAGTCAGAAACAATAAAATACAAATATAAATGCTAATGTCTTTCCTATCGCAGGGACTATCAATTGAGGTCACACCAATAACTTACTAATTTGGTTTACTCTTCTTTGAAGGTTTTCCTCCATTTTTGTTTTCAAATTATTCTTTGCTTTAAGTTGCCATCACACTCCTATCCAATCATGTCTTACCCAAACATGAGCATTATCAAAAACCAGTGACATTGGTGAAAAGTCTATTGAGTTATTTTCCTATTTCTTCTCTTCATTTGTAGAGTAAATAAATATCTGAAGTTTTTACAATCTCTTTTCAATTAAAAAAGAAAAAGAAAATCCAGGACACAAATTTTGAGTCTATTACTAAAGGCACAAGAAAAGAGGGTCTTAACAAATGGGAATGGCTTCCCTGCTCCGGGAAACTTACAATATCACAATGAAACTAGGAAATTCACACATTAAATATGGCTGAGAAAGAGGCCTCTTTTTGAATAACTATTCCTGAAGCACAATTTCAAAACTCTTGTCAATAAACATTTATCAGTTCTAGTACCTTCACTTCAATCCCTAATTACATCTTCCTAAGGTCTCATCTCCCAGTAGCATAAAAGAAAACACAAACCATTTTAATCTCGATGAGCAGCAGAATTATTAGGAAACTGTCAAATAATTAAGCAATTAAAACTACATAAATGTACTAATTAGTAGTAAGATAAAGCCCTATACCCTGAATTTCTAAGATTACAAGGGTTATATTAAAAATAAGGTCTCTTCACATTTATATTTCTTATTTTTTAAAGGAAAAAAAGCTACATTTATCTGATACATAGTTTGAGAAAACTTTTGAAAAATAACTTTCTAAAACAATGCTCCAGATTGCTTATCTATAGATTTGAGACTAAAACAATTACAAACTGAATTCCAATAGAATTGACAGACTTAAGCTGACTAAACAGGAATTAGCAAAGCAATACTGTAGCACTGCGCAGAAAAAAAATAATTTGTTAAAAAGACTGTGACTGAAAATATCCCATGCTGGCAGCTACAATAAACCGAAGTACATACAACAGCAACATACAACACCACCAAAAAAAAAGAATAAAAGACACTTGCTATATCAACAGCAGTTAATGTTTCAACTGCTACTAAATATCTGGTGAAATATCTCCATTTCTATATGAGATGGGGTGTAGGGGATGAAGGCAGTAGGGAAGACTAAGATCCACTGAAAACCAATTCTCCAAATGAAATAATTTGCTTTCCTTATGTAAATGCCAATGTATATTATTACACAAACACTGATGATTTATTAAAATTTTAATAACTTGTACAGAAGTTATCATAAAATACATCCACTTGCTGTATTTTAATATTTTTAATTCATATTACAGATATGAAAATCAGGTAAGTTTGCAAACCCCAAAATATACAATCAATGTCCATTCTGAATGATTAGTAATCAGGAAGCCAGTGAAAGACACATATTTGATAACACTGGATGCTACCAGATGCACACAGCGAAAGTCTGTTTCACAGTGCAACTATTTTTACAGACACAAATTGCTGCACACCCGCCTGCATCAACTTTCTTAGTCTCTTGTTGAAACTGTCATTTGTTATAATCTAAATAGTTCACTAAGAAATTAGAAATTTGAAAATCTACAGATTATATCCACAAAACTCTCAAAAAATTGTCATTTAGGTACTAAAGCCAATAATTTCAAATATTACAAGACTAGATCCCAGCAACTGGCACCATAACTGGCACAGAATGAACTGCATAAGCTTTTGAATTTACTGCAACAGTATCATGAACTTTGAAAACTTGAGGTGTAAAGATATTTCCCCAACTTTCAAAATTACTTCTTTAAAAATTCAAAAACCTGAAAAAATTTCATACTCCCACAATTTTCAACATAGTTCAAATTATCTGAAAGCCTCCTAACCACAGAGCTTAGGACACTACCCTTCACAAACAAGATCCTACCAATACCATTGGTATTGGTATTATCAACTCTGAATAATTTTCAAACCACATAAATTATGTTAACCTATTTAGAAAACGATAATGCCAAATATCAGACCCTCTCCTTTCATTCTACTTTCCCCAGTTTCTGATAAATAGTTGCCAAAAGTAACTACCTAGGGAATGTAAGGATAAAGAAGCACTCTTGAACTCCCAGGACCTAATAAATTATCATTGCCGAGAAATAAGCAAGACCAAATAATCAAAAGTAAGATCCCTTTTTCTCTAGTAGGTCTGGAATGCGCCAAGAGGAAGACTCAGATTAAATCTAAGACCGTATTGCTGCACCTTTCCATCTCATACAAACGCGAATACTGTGCAAGGGTGTTCATGCCTACGTCAAATGGTAGTTAGGGGTACAGCCTTCTGTCTGAGTCTATCTGTCCCCTTTGACAAATACCGAAATCGTAACTAGAGCGAGAAACGAGGTCTGAGCACAGACAGCTATCACATAGTAGTGAAATGCTTAGGAGAGCTCAAAATCCAAGGGTGACTTGAGTAGGGATGGAGGACAACTCGGGCCTCCCCACTTGGGGTTCGCTCAACGCCTTTCCCCAGGTACCCACACCAATTCACAGAACGCTTACCTACCTACCTCCCCCTCAAGCTCCCTTCGCAAGCGCAGTCCGGAGGCACCACTGCCGCCTCCGCTCCGAGGAGCGGGGGAGGCCACTCTCTGTCCCCGCGCCTGGCCCCGGGAGGACGACGATGAGGAGGTGCGCGCGCGGCTCCCGGGAACCGGCCCTCGGCTAGCGAGGGGCCCCCGGGACAGGCGAGAAGCGGAACCCGCCAGCTGTTTCGCCAGGGTCAGGCGAGACTGGGACGTAGGAAGAAAAATAACGAAAATTGTAAAATAAGAAAAGACAAAAAAACACTACCAGGCCGCTAGGAGGATCGCCTCAAAATGCCGCCGGAAGTCGGGGTTTGCCCTGTTCCTCTCTAGACCAAGGCAGCTTCCGGCCGCCAGATAAGTCGTCAGCGCTCAGGCACCGCCCCTTCGCGGACACGCCCCCTGGCGTAACGTCGAGTCTGAGGAGTGAGTGTGGCGGACAGTGGAAATCAGCAGGTCTGTGCATTCATTGCGAGAGATCGCTGGAGGGTAAGCTAGCTGGGAGCCAGAGACAACTGAAATTCCCAATCAAAAGTGGATTTAAGGCCGGGCCTGGTGGCTCACGCCTGTAATCCTAGCACTCCGGCAGGCCGAGGCAGGAGGACCGTTTGAGCTCAGGAGCTCGAGACCAGCCTGAGCAACAGCGAGACCCGTATCTACTAAAAATAGAAAGAAATTAGATGAACAATTAAAAATATTAAAAAAAAAATTAGCCGAGTGGCACACGCCTGTAGTCCCAGCTACTTGGGAGGCTGAGGCAGGAGGATCGCTTGAGCCCAGGAGTTTGAGGTTGCTGTGAGCTAGGCTGACGCCACGGCACTGTAGCCCTGGCAACAGAGTGAGACTCTGTCTCAAAAAAAAAAAAAATGTGGACTTAAGAGAGTTTTATTTTTTTATTGCACGATTTCTTACAATAAACAACCTGCTGCAGATGCGCAAAATGCCACATTTGTTGTTGAAAGTCACTACAGCCATTCATTCATTTGCTCAACAATGGTTATTGAGCAGCTAGCTGAGCTGGAGTGAGAGGCAGTGTTTGTGGTTTTTGACACCTCTCCCCTTTCTGGGCCATCACCTATTACTGTGGAGCAAACGAAATGCATGGTTGTGCTTTTAAAGGCGCAAGCAGAAATTTATTGAAAATTTGGAGCAGAAATCTTCAATCTACTCGTTACCACCTTTCCTTTTTAGGAGCCAATGACCTGCATGAAACTAGTTATTGAAATTGCTCGAGATAGCTAGTCAAACGTCGGAAATCAAAGAAAAAAATCAGTACCTAGCCTCTTACAAACCAACAAAAACGGTAAAAAATACATGAACGCTTGTCTGCCTTAATTTCAAAGTAGCACGTATTGATCTTTGACAAAACGAAGCAATAGGAAAACCTTTTATCAAAACTATGATAAAAAGAAACAGATACAATGATTTGGGATTTGGTGTTGCTGGAATTAATAAAATATGAAGGAAGAGTGGTAACATCAAGGGCATTAAACATTCCTAATGACGTGCCAAGCTATTTCAGAGACAGCCACACGAGCTTCTTCACAAGTGGGTCTGATGTAACTCTCCGGCAGCAAGAATCCATAAGGATTGCCCTTATCTCGAAGTTCAATTGTAAACGAATACTTGACGCCCAAATCATGGATCCAGTCATCTGAGCCTCCAGGAGCTAGGTCTAAAAGAAGAAAGAAATTACTTTTTGAAATATTGATGTTTCAAATTAATTAACAAAATGGGAATTTTTTTCTAAAAATAAAAATAGCTTTGCTTTTTTCTGATTATTAACCTAAATTTCTTGTACAAAATGGAGACTGAACAAAAACAAGTTAAGGAAGAAAACAAAAATTATTCATAACTCTACCATAATCCTACCTGGGAGTAATAATCACCAATAATGTTGTAGTGCTTTTTTAAATCAGTGCATGCATTCACATACTTAATATTTTTTACTACTTAAATAAGATCACACAATATGCTGTTTTGTAACATTTCTGAATATAATCATTGTAACATATTTAAATCTAATATTAATGACCTCAAATCAACATAATCCTTTTCAACGATTGCATCCTTTTCATAGCATTGCATTGTAAAGCCAGATATAAAAGATTTAAATAATTATTTATTTATTTGAGTACCTTTGATTTTTTCCAGTTTCTAACTTTACAATGAGCACCATTGTTTATACATAATGGCTTCTTTGTTTTTTGAGAATATTCTTTCCTAAAAGGAGATTTGCTAATCTAAGCGTATGCACTTTTTACAGTACACATTCCCAAATAGACTTCAAAAGAATTGAATGAATTTATACATCCATGAGCAGGGTATGAATATGCCCACTTCCCCTTCTAGCACCATCAACAGGAATTAAGCATTATGTTTCTTCAATTACCAGTGAGTTGCACATTTTATTTGACATATTTACTGTCTATATTTTCTCTCAATTTTCTCTCCTCACTTTTCTACTTGCTTCATTTTACAGATTGTTTATAAAAGCAACTCTAGTATTATTAGCCCTATGTAATACGCACATAATTTTTTTTCTCTCATTTGGTTATTTAGCTTTCAACTTAGTTTATGGCAGGGTTTTTATATTAAAATATTTGATTTATCTTTAATTTACTTTGGTGAAAGACATGTTAGTAATCCAATTAATTTTTTTTTTCTAGGTAACTTGTCAGGTTTTCCAACCCCTTTAATTAAATAATCTAACATTTTTAACTGGTTTGAAATTTCTTCTTTATGAGACATCAGACCTCCTTATATATTTGAGTGTCCTTCTATACTTACTATTCCTTTCTATTGCTCTGTCTCTTCTAGGCCCAGTTCCATGTTGTCCTAATTACCATAGGTTTATAACATGGTTTAATATCTGGTTGGGAGCAAATTCTCTCTTACTATTCTTTTTTTTTTTTTTTTTGCCTTTGCTATCTACATGTAATCTCTTACTATTCTTATTTTCAGAATTTTACAAGCTCTTCTACCAAATTTATTCTTTCAAATAAACTTCAAAATCATTTAAGTGTTCATTAAAATTGCATTAAATATACAACTTAATATATAATATTTTTATATTGCTTTCCCACTGGTAAATATGGTAGGCTTCTTCTTTAATTTGTCTTCTTTTATGTAGAGCAGTTAAATTTTCTATGTTTCATAGAAAACATAGGTCCTATGACTTTATTGCATGTATGTGTGTGCATACACACATATACATTTAACAATGAGTCCATATATATGTATGTATATGTGTGTATGTATGTAATGGGGGAGCAGTGAGATCTTTTTTTCATTTTATTTTCTACATGATTATTTTTGAAAAGTTATAGATTTGTGTATATTTAGTTCATAGTTAGCCACCTTAGTCAACTCTTTGATTGTTACTAATATTTTTGGTTGATTTTCTAGTTTTCTGCAGGTAGAATATTATATAATATGCAAAGAATAATCATTTTTGCCTTTTCTACCTATACTTGGATTAATTATATGGTTGATTCCTACTGTTTACAATATCAAAAAATATCCATGAACAGTGGATTAGATAAGTTATTTGTTCATGTATTTATTGATTCATTGAATATTTCTGATAGCCATTATCAATACCTGGCATTTATTCTTCCAGCCATTTTCTGATGCTTACACACACATACTTATAGATGCACGCTGTATGAATAATGTGTGGAGATGGACTGATGTCACCATAACAGGAGGTTCAGTGGACCAGTGACACCAAGAGACAGCAGCAGTGGACCAGGGACACCAAGAGACAGAGATACCATGTGGACCAATCTGGCTGACAATTTGGGGTGGTTCGGGAAAGAGGAAGAGGGGAATTGTGAACTGTCTACAAATAGGGCATCTGGTGCTCAAGCAATTTATTGAAAATACAAATGTGACTGTTTTTATAACCCTGTACATCATACCTGATAAAGGAAACTGAGTCTTTGAATACATTGTTTGAAGGCCTTTTCACATGCTATTCCCTCCCCCTGCTTTTCCCCTGCACCTTTGTTTGGCAGCCACTTGCTAGATACATCTCCCAGAAATACCATCTGCAAAGACAGACCTTCCCAGGCCACTTTAGCTAAGTAGCCTCTCTCACCTACAGTTGTTCTCAAGCCCATATAAGCTTGTAGTATTTTCTTCAAAGCATTTATTGCTGGAATTATACCATTTTTATTATTTAATTGCACATATTAGGAGTCAGCAAACTTTTTCTACAAAGGACCAGACAGTAAATATTTTAGGTTTTGTGGGCCACATGGTCTCTGTTATAACTATTCAACTATTCTGTCATAAATGCCATCATACACAATATGCAAATAAATGTGTGGCTGTATTACAATAAAATTTTATTTATGAACACAAATATAAATTGCATATAATTTTCATGTGTGACAAAATTTTATTCTTTTGATTTTTTTCCAACCATTTGAAAAAAAATAGAAAAACTACCTTTAGTTCACAGGCTATAGTAAAACAAGCGGTGGGCCGGATTTGACCTTCTAGTCTAGCTGTAGTTTTCTGACACCTAATTATGTGTTTCCTTTCTTTCTTTCTTTCTTTTTTTTTTTTTAGAGATAGAGTCTTGTTCTTTTACCCAGGCTAGAGTATAGTGGCATCATCATAGCTCACTCCAGCCTCAAACTCCTGGGCTCAAGCGATCCTCCTGGCCCAGCTTCCTGAATAGCTGGGACAACAGGTGAACCATCATGCCCAGCTAATTATTTTTAATGTATTTTTAGAGACAGAGTCTCCCTACGTTGCCCAGTCTGGTCTTAAATTCATCAGCCTCCTGAGTCGCTGGGCTTACAGGCATCAGCCACCACACCCAGCACGTGTTTACTTTCTGCTCCTCTTTTCCCATCTCCGCTCCAGTTTCAAAAGGACAAAATCACTGTCTGTTCTTCCCCCGTGTGTACATTTTCCAGCAAAAATTAATAAAAAATATTTGTTACACTCTGGGAGGCCGAGGCAGGCGGATTGCTCAAGGTCAGGAGTTCGAGACCAGCCTAAGCAAGAGCGAGACCCCGTCTCTACCAATAATAGAAAGAAATTAATTGGCCAACTAAATATATATAGAAAAAATTAGCCAGGCATGGTGGCACATGCCTGTAGTCCCAGGTACTTGGGAGGCTGAGGCAGAAGGATCCCTTCAGCCCAGGAGTTTGAGGTTGCTGTGAGCTAGGCTAATGCCACGGCACTCTAGCCCGGGTAACAGAGTGGGACTCTGTATCAAAAAAAAAAAAAAAAAAAATTTGTTAAGAGTTTGCCACGTACAAGCTCTCATCAAGGTGATATACCTAAAAGACATTCAACTATAGTGTGTTATGAGCTATCCTCTTGGGCATAGGCTATTACTAAAAAGCATCTAGTGCAAATGGCATCCCCTAGATTTAGTAGTGTACAACCTGCACACCTTACGTGGTGGCCCTGGACATCTTACACACTCTTTTGACCATTTCTGAGCTTTTCTTATTCACTCAACTAGTATGATACCAATTCTCTATTCCCTACTCTATAATGGTAAGTATAGTTTCTTAAATATCATTTTGGCTTCTCTGTAATATATTCATTTATTAATATAACTTTCTTTAGCACTGTCATAGCTATTATGCTTCTGTTACTAATTGTTACAAACCAATTGTTTTACAGGTGACCCTGTTTAAAGATTCAACTTGAGAAAATTAAATCCACAAAGAAAAACTGAACACACAGATCTCTAGTAGCTCACAAGTAACCAAAATTGTAAGAAGAAATACTTACATAAACTTTCTGAGCCACTGCCATATGTATACCTGATATCTTTGTGAACATTATTAATAGCACGGACTGCTTCACTGGCCACTAGAGACTGGAAGCAATGGGATATGAAATTTCAGTTAATTATGCAGCTCTGAAACAGGACAGATCGAAGTTTCTAAAAAAACAACCATACATTAATTGAATCAAAGTGTATATATGAAAAATTGGGATTTGTCCAAATGGTAAATTAATAAGAATGAATGAACTAAAAAAATGTGTTTCACTTTATGGGAATCACAATTGGGTGGCTTGAAACATAAAACTCTTCCAATACATTGAAAATTGTATTTGCAGAAAATTAATTTGCAGAAAAAATAATTCTCACATGCCTTTTTAGGAATTCATTTATTATGGAAAATTAAGTATTATTATATTTCAAAGGTTTGGAGTTATTCCATTCCTAAATGTGTGTGTGTGTGTATTTAGAGAAAGAAGTATATAGGTGTGTGTATGTGTTTAGAGAAATTGAATTTAAAGCATGGTGATAATTTTATTTAAATAAATTTTATTTATTTAATTTATCCTTGCATCTTTTGCTATGTACCCAAACATAGAGCCTCTGTCACTATAAAGTGGGGAGGGCGTAGAAGACCGTGTGGGTCCTCCTTGAATTTCCTGTATCATTCACTACCTTCCAAAAAACCAGACTCCTGCCTTAGTGCTGAAATCAGAGGAGGTACTTTAATAGGACCAAACCCCTGGAGGTCAGCAAGGTCAGTGCATAAATAATTCCCACTGCTCATACCAAAATGATGAGTGTTGTGTTGAAACAATCTCTGGTAGGTTGTTGCAGGAAGGTAGAGACCACAAAGCAATCCCATGATAGACTCTAGTCCTTGCTCACATGTCTTCATATGCAGATCAGGTCAGGTGGAATAGTTCCCTCTTGACCTTCAAAAACTTTGTCTGATATTTTCATTTGTCCTCTAGAGGAGAAAATTTTCCCCATAGTTTTTGATTCTTCAACTAAGAATTATTTTATTTCTAAAATCCTAATGAGCAAAATAATTAAGTAGCACTTACCAGTTCTTCGTGGTCTTTGCTTTTGCTTTGACTGTAGGAATATGGAAACACTATCTTCTGGGAGTATGAATGCATGCTGATGTAAGCTTTAATGTGGTCAACATTTCTTCTCAAGAAATTAGCCACTGCCTTTACTTCTGGTTCTGACTCAGGGTAAAGTCCACAGTAAATTTGTGAGCATGAGAAACTCGATGCACCTTCCTCTGTAATGAAATTGATGAAGTGGAGTTATAAGAGGATGTACATACTCTTGCAATTGATGGTTTCCCTGACAATGTATTCTAATATCTATGGTGCTACATTTTTAGATAAATGGATTAGATAGGGCTCTGTAAAGAACATATTTCTGGTGTCCACTACATGTTGTTATGTTTCTTTTGAAGTCAAATGTTTCTATGCCCACATAGCTGACATCGTAACAGTATTCCCAGACCCTTCCTGCCTTGCTGCCTGGAGGCAGTTGTCTTGCAACAAGACAGTTAATTATGCAGCTCTGAAACAGGACTCTATAATGGTTAAGTATAGTTTCTTAAATATCATTTTGGCTTCTCTGTAATATATTCATTTATTAATATAACTTTCTTTAGCACTGTCATAGCTATTATGCTTCTGTTACTAATTGTTAACCACTTTTGAGAAAGTGGCTAACAGAGAATCTCAGAGATGTCAGCCCTGTCTGCAGACTTCTGGTTATGTGAGAAAAATTAAACCCCATCTTCTTTAATCCAGTGTAAATTTAATTTTCTGATACTTGTAGTTTTAAAATTATTCATCAATAGAGCCCATAAAAGAAAAGCCTCCCTCAGGAACTCCAAATAAGCAAGTCTGCCTTCAGTGCTACTTTTAAGTTGCTAAAGTGGTTTAGTACGTAAAATGGGATTGTGATATTTGTTCCTGGAATAATGATTACTCATTCCTTTGAGAGATTACAGTTTGCATCACTTTAGATAGTAGCCTGCCTTCTACTGCCTTCCCCTCTGTCCCTAATTTGCAGGGGTGGAACTCCAGGGAGCCTCATCTGACCCAAGAAGTTATTTCCTCCTGGAAACAAATGAGGGCCCAGAACTGGGTCTGACACTTGTGTTCCGCCAATCTGAATCCCTCCAGTGATAACCTGAAATCAAGACTCCCATTCTAGTCTTGGTCTAGCTGCTTTCTTGAGTAAAGATGATAGCAACAGTGATACCATCAGCTGACACCTGCGAAGTGCATGCTATGTGTCAGGAACTCTGCTAAGATGTATGCTATATCTCATTTACTCCTCACAGCATCCCTATGTCGCAAATACAGTTCTTTTAGGAGATGTAGTTTGGACACTCTTGGAAGTAACTATTCTTCATAATAAAAGACTACACAGTATATTGTTAAGCACCCAATCACTTGATTCTAATCTTGGCTTTCCATTTAATAGCTATATGGCCTTAGGTAAATTTTCTTAAACCTATCTCCATCTCAATTTCCTTATCTTCAAAATGGAAAAATTATACGTTGAGTGAAGATTGAGTGAGAATTAAATGAGCTATTGCATACAAAGTGCTTTGCACAGTGCCTTGCATATAGTATGTGTTTCATAACAGTTGCTGTTTATCATCATCCTCATCTTCATCATCATCATCATCTCCTAGATTGGGACCTGAAAAAAGCCAGTATGCATCGCAGAGATGCTATGGAGAGAGAAAGGATTTGCTGAGCCTCCCTGCAGTGCTCCAGGCCAAGTTCCTATCTGGTTTTGAGTCCAGCCAGCTGCAGCCCTGCCCTAGGGTTCCATGGGCTACTCACTGTCCTTACAGAGCCTGCCTTTCTTATTTAAGCTCATTCTGCTTTCTTCCTGTTATTATACAAAAACCACGTTAATGTTTATTAAACATGCATTTCCCCCAGAGGAAATGTGCTGAACATCTAAGGCCTTTTCAAGTATTTGATTTGTTTTTATTTTTAACCAACAATGCTATTGGAAAAATCATTTTTGATAGTTTTCTTACCTTTGAATACTCTTCCCCCCTCCCTTCCTGGCTTACAGTTCTAGAGAAGAGAGTTAAATATAGGGAATGGGGGTGGGGGAGAGCATGATAATTATAGAGAGAGGTGATGCCCTAATAATAGGAATCCTCAGACCTGGGCTGTTCAATAGAAATATAGTGCAAGTCACATCCTTACTTTAAGTTTTCAAGTAAGCACTTTAAGAAAAGTAAAAAGAAATAGCTGAGACTAATTTGGCATTATAATTTATTTAACCCAATGTGTACAAAGTGTCATCATTTTGAATGTAAACTATATGAAAATTTTTCACAAAATATTTTATGTTATTTTTTTCATACCAAGTCTTCAAATTCTGGTGTGTATTTTATACTCACCACATGTCTCAATTCAGACAAGGTACATTTTAAGTGCTTAATAGCCACATTTGGTCGGCAGCTACTGTACTGGACAGTGAACGTCAGAGTCTCATTCTGTGACTGTCATTATGGAGATTTCAAGCATTTTAGTGGAAAGAGCCCAAAAGAGACAGAAAACTTGAGTTTGAGAATGTGTTTCTGTGGGTACAATGGCTTATTTCCATTATAGTCCCCATGGAGCCACATGTACGTGCCTACAAAAATACAGATGATGCAAGCTCATTGCTCAATGTAGTTTTGTTTTGTAGTACTATGAAATACATAATATTGGGTGGAGCAGAAAGAAGGGTGAACTGACACCTATCTTCCTGAGAGCAGACTGTTCTTGAATATCTAAATCAACATTCATTGAAGGCTTTAACTCATTGAAATTAAGGAATGATAAATTCCCACTGGCTTATCTTTATATTTTTAAAATATTTTCATTATTTTTATATTTTCTTTATATTATTCATGAAAGAAATGACTTAAGATAGCAAATAGTGAAAGCAAAAGAAAAATATTTTCAAACACTGTAGAAGTAAACCTTTACCTGTGCAATTAAAAATGAGTGGTTTCCCCCGTTTCAGGTCTTCCATATGCTAATAATGAATGTTGTTTATTAAAGTAGGATATTTAATTTTCTTATTATTTTTTTTGAGACAGAGTCTCACTCTGTTGTCTGGGCTAGAGTGCCAGGCACTCTAGAGTAGCATCAGCCTAGCTCACAGCAACCTCAAACTCCTGGGCTCAAGCAATCCTTCTGCCTCAGCCTCCTGAGTAGCTGGGACTACAGGCATGTGCCACCATGTCCAGCTAATTTTTTCTCTCTCTATATATTTTAGTTGGGCAATTAATTTCTTTCTATTTTTTTAGTAGAGATGGGGTCTCACTCTTGCTCAGACTGGTTTCGAACTTCTGACCTTGAGGGATCCACCCACCTCGGCCTCCCAAAGTGCTAGGATTATAGACGTGAGCCACCACACCCAGCCTAGACTTCTATGCTTGCCAGGCTGTAATGAAGTACACCAATCTATGCCCCCTTCACTGGGGTCATGTCAGAGAAAGCCAAGTTAGGAGCCAGGACTTTTATCCCTGCTGGTTGATGAAAACAAAGCATAGGCCTCCCACCCTGACACCCTACCATGCCCCAGTGGAGACTGCGTGGAGAGCCTGGACTTCAACTCCCCCTCAATAGTAGCAAGGCGCCCTTTGCGTCCTTGTTGGGGTGGTGTCAGGGGAGAGGAATCAACCACTGCTCAGCAGTAATGAGGCCACCTTCTCCAGGAATCATGCAGGGAGCAATAATGAGGCACTTCTCCCCCTCCAGGGAGGGTAGTATCAGCGGAGGCTTAGTGAGATGCCTGAATTCCCACCCCTACACAGCAGTAAAAAGGAACATCTTCCCCTCACCTGGGTGTCAGTGGAGGCTGTTGGAGACACTGGACTTCTGGACTTCTACCCCCATCTGACAGTCATGAAGCAGCATCTCTTTTCTCCTGCTGGAGTGGTGTCAGAGGAGGTCTACTAAAACACAAGATTTAAATAAGATCTGGAATCTTATAGCATAATCACCAAAATGTCCAGATTTCAATTTAAAAAATCACTCATTATACCAAGAAACAGGAAGTTCTCAAGATGAGTGAGGAAAGACAATCAATAGACACTAACACCAAGATGACCCAGATATTATAATTATCTGATATGCATTTTAAAGCAATCATCATAAAAATACTGCATTGTACAAATTATGAATATTCTGGAAGCAAATTAAAAAAGAAAGTCTCAGCAAAGAAATAGAAAATATAAAACACTAAATAGAAAATTTAGGATAAAATATATAATAACAAAATAACTCAATGGATATGCTTAACAGCAGAATGGGGAGGACAGAGGAAAGAATCAGTAAAGTTAAAGATAGAATGATATGCATCTAAACAACAGAAAGAAAATAGATTGAAAAAATCCAATGACAACAGAGCTTCAGAAACGTGGGACTATAACAAAAAATCTAACACTTATGTCATCAGAGTTCCAGAACGAGAGGAGACAGAGGGTGGGACTGAAAGTATTTGAAAAAAGTAATAGCTAAGACAAATCTACCAGTTTGGCAAAAGACATAAACCTAGATTCAAGAAGATAAATGAACCCTAAATAAGATGAACCCAAAGAAATCCATGCCAAGACACATCATCATCAAATTTCTGAAAACCAAAAACAAAGAAAAAATTTTGAAAACACTCAGAGAGAATTTAAGTATTATCTATAGGGGAAAAACAATTAAAATTATTACAGCAGATTTCTTATCAGAAACCATGGAGGCTAGAACATTTTTCAAGTGCTGAAAAAAAAGAACTATCAGCCCAGAATTCTATATCCAGTGAAAATATGTTTCAGGAATACAGGGAAAATTAAGACATTATCGGACAAAGGAAAACTAACAGAATTTGTCGCCAGCAGATTTAACCTAAAATAATTGCTGGAGGGAGTTCCCGAAACAGAAAGGAAATGACAAAAGATGGAATCTTGGAACATCAGGAAAGAAGAAAAATAGAAAGAACAAAAATATAGATTAATACAATAGGCTTTCCTTCTCTTCTTGAGTTTTCCAAATTATGTTTGATAGTAGAAGCAAAATTATAACGCTGTCTAATGTGACTCTCAATGTATGTAGAGGTAATATTTATGATGATTATATTATAAATGGCTGAGGGTAAAGGGACATAAAGAGAGGTAATGTTTCTATACTTAGCTCAAACTGGTAAAATGACAGCATTACGCTGTGATAAGTTGTGTAAAATGTAATACCCATAGCAACCATTAAAAAGTCTATACAAATAGATGCATTCCGATCTTTGAGAGTTATAGGCATTGTTTCCAGAAAAATGTAAGCACATGCCAGAACTTACAATATAAGGAAAGTTCAAAACATCTTTTCAAGAATAAAGTAATTTACATGTGAGCCAATTCCTTCATATTCCCCTTTTATCTATCTATCTATTTGTCTATCTATCTGTCTATCTATCTATCTATCTCCTATTGGTTCTGTGTCTCTGAAGAACTCTAACATGGCAATCAAGCCTTCACCCTGCAACATTCTAACAAAACTTCTTCTCAAGGTCACTGATGACCTCCACAATGTAAGTCCAAAGGTCTGTTCTCATTCCTCAAGTTACCTCATTTGACTTCTAGGACACCACACTGATTTTCTGCTTACCTTATCTGCCTCTTAAGTTTCCTTTGCTATTTTCTCATTACATTCTCAGAATGCAAAAGATTAAGTGCTCCAGGCCTAACCTTCTAATCTTTTCTCTTTTTATCTATACTACCTTCCTGGGTGATCTGAAATAGGTTAATGGCTTTATATATTATCTGTATGTGGATGATTCCCAAATCTGTATTGCCAGCCCAGATCATTCTCCTGCACTCAAGGCTCAAACTGCTTATTTAACATCTTCACTTGGATGTCTAATAGAAACTTCAAACTTGACAGGACCAAAACTGAGCTCCCAATCTTACCCTCACATCCAAATGTGTTCCTCCCATAGTCTTCCTTGTTTCAGTTAATGACTCTTCCACCCTTCCTGTTATTTAGGCCAAATATCTAAAAGATATTCTTAATTTCTCCTTTTCTTTCTCACCTCACATACAATCCCACCCACTTTACCTTCAAAATAGAATCAGAATTCAACAACCCCAAAACCAAAAGAGACACATTTTAAAAAACTAGATATAGGGAGGCTGAGGCAGGCGGATCACTCAAGTTCAGGAGTTCGAAACCAGCCTGAGCATCTCTACTAAAAATAGAAATTAATTGGCCAAATAAAAAAAATAAAAATAAAAAAAATAAAAAACTAGATACGTATCAAGATAGAATTCTACAAAAAGTTTAAGTGACCCATGAAAAAGTAGGAATAAGAAAACAGAGAAATTAAAAACAGAGGAAATAAGCAGGGATAAAAAGAGCAGATGTAAGCCTTAATATGTCAATGATTACATTAAATGTAAATAGTCTAAATGCATCAATTAAAGGCAAAGATTGGCAAAATGGATTAAAGAACATGACCCAACAATATGCTGCTCACAACAAACTCACTGCAGTTATAATGATATAAATAGGTTAAAAGTAAAAGGATAGAAAAAGATATACCATGCAAAGATTAAAAGAAAGCAGGACTGGCCATATTAATATTAGATAAAGTAAATTTCAGAGCATTTGCATTTCTCTTATTACAACTGGGTCAAGCATCTCTTGATATTTATATTTCCCTTAGACACCATTTCTTGCAAATCAGATTGGCAAAAATCCAAAATTTGAGAATACATGGTTGGTGTGGCTATGAGAAAATAGGTTGTGGAGAATGAAAAATTTTACAACCCTTATGGAGAGCAGTTTGGTATTGCTTATAAAAAGTACAAATGTAGTTATCCTTTGACCCAGCAATCCCACCTCTGGGAATCTACTCTACAGATAGATATTCACAAGTTTAAAATGACCTGTGAATGAGGTTATACACTACAGCATTGTTTGTAATTGGCAAAAGCTTGGAAACAAGCTAAGGGTCTGCCAGTGGGGGACTGATTGAACAAACATGAAGCACAACTGTTAGAAGGAATGAGGATGTATTTAGGGTATATTAAGTAAAAAATGAAGGTGCAGAATAGTGTATAAATTATGTTGCCTTTCTGTAAGAAAAAGGTGGAAAATAGGAATAACTACATTTGCATTTCCTTGTATTTGCATAAAGATGTACAGAAGAAATAAACAGAAAACTAACAAA